>PVKM010008662.1:0-38543 GCA_004027735.1 Carollia perspicillata
CACTGCTAGGATTATATCCCAAGAACCCTGAAACACCATTCCAAAAGAACCTATGCACCCCAACGTTCATAGCAGCACAGTTTACAATAGCCAAGTGTTGGAAGCAACCTAGGTGCCCATCAGTAAATGAATGGATCAAAAAACTATGCTACATTTACACAATGGAATTCTATGCAGCAGAAAGGAAGAAGGAGCTCCTACCCTATGCAACAGCATGGATGGAACTGAAAAGCATTATGCTAAGTGAAATTAGCCAGGCGGTAAGAGACAAATACCATATGATCTCACCTTGAACAGGAACCTAAGCAACTAAACAAACAAGCAAGCAAAATATAACCAAAGACATTGAAATAGAAAATGGGATGACAGTATCCAGAGGGGAGAGGGGAGGGAATTTCAGGGGAAAAGGGAGGGGATTATAGGAACAAATATAATGGACACGTGTACAAAAATTAAGGGGGGTGGAAATGGGAGGGAGGTGGGGAGCACTGGTGGGGTGGACTGGGATGGGAGTAAAAGACAGAGAAATGTACTTGAATAACAATTAAAATAAATAAAAAATTAAAAAAAATAAATAATTTAATGTTTTTTAAATTTAGTTTTTGGAATTCTTTACCAAATATGTTTTTAATATAAAAAATTCTTTTCCCAGAATTCTTGTCTTTTTAAGTATTGGCATTTTTTTAGTCCATCAGCTATTGGTACACATAATGTATATTTTCTAGGTGCGACAGGAATCTTGAGTCTCAGTTCAACTATATGGCTTATTGTCACTTTCCAAAATATGATAGTAATATTGACAATAATTCATTTTATTTAAAGTCTTATCTTAATATATAGAAATCATGTCTTTTAAACATAGTATCAGTCTTTAAATGATAGTCTTTTCTAAAGTTTAAGTTATGTTTCCCTGATTTACAAAACTTGAAATATACAAATATCAGGTCAAGTTTACACAGTGGGCCAATCATGTGCTTGTGGGCTCGTATCTTCTCATGATGCATTTCTTGCCAATATTGTCTTGTGATATAATGAGTCAGTGTAAAAACTATATTATTTTTGTTTGTTTCTTTTAAGTAGGAATGGATGAATGAACAGTTCCTTGAATTAATAAAGGCAGAGGTCTTTTTAACCAAATTATCTACAAGTATTTACTTACTAAAGAATTTAGACATGAAAAAGGAACAGGAATCCTATTTGCATCTTATATATCTAAAATTTTCTTATGTTTCATAAAGGTTATGATGCACAATTTTTAAAATTTGATTTTATTACCATATTGATATGCCTTAAAATAAATTGTTAAATGTGCTATGGTAATAGATTTGGGGGATTAAATCACACTGGAAATAAAAAACACTATGTATGGAGAAGAAAGAACATTTCTATCTTTATAAACAGATTTTTTTTTACTTTTTTTTTTTTTACATTTTTGGAGTCTCCATGAGTTTTGGCAAACACCACACCAGTTTTATCCAACTTCTAAAGCTGGGACTTGATCCAAAACTCTGGTAGTCAGAGATCTGCTTAGTGTGTTGTTGCTCTATTACCTGACACTTTTGGCTCAATTTGAAACATTTTTTTATTCACTCTTTATATTTTCTTTTTCTATTGTTGAATCTTAAGAGTAGTGAAAGAGCTGCTTTTTTTTTCTAATTTAGAAACGACTAATTTTTTAGCACTTTATCTTCATATACTAAGTAATTTACTTGAATTCATAATTCAAATCATTAAAAACCTTTCTGGTTTTTTGTTTTGTATTACATCAAAAAAGTTTTGTCATCTTTTAATTAATTTCATAAAGTAGATTGCTCAGAGTGTTAATTATATGCCCTTATAGAACTAAGGATGAAACGGGATTTGTTATCAAAATTTTAAATGCATAATTGTCTCTATGGTTCATATTCTGAGTTTCATATTTTAATAATAGTAGAAACATTTTAAGAACAATATTTAATCAGATATATTTATAGACAAAAGTCCAAAATATTACTAGTAAGTACACAGTTTTACTCCAATAACTTTGGTTTAGTCATTACTCCAGTGATATATGCTTTGTGGCTCACAAAGAGTATGTAATCTCTGAAAAAGAAATTTACAAAAGCATGTGATATATAGACTTCATAGAATCTATTATATTTCTTCAAGAATTTATACTGTTTCATGAGTGTATCTATGGAAAATTTGTTACTAGCTTCTGTGAACCTCCTTGAGAAATAAAGTGTGTCTAAGAAATAGTTCAAAGAAAGAAAAGTTTTAAATCCTGGATCCTGGTACTTTCAACTAAGATTTTTACTGTCTCAATTTAATGATCAGTTAAAACAGAGAAAATTATCTATACTAAAATTGACCATAATAAAAGGTAGTTAAATGGGGATCACTTTGTTAGAAATATATGAGACTACTTTTCTTTGCCTGAATTTTACACTTTTAAGTGGAAGTTATTTATTTTATTTTATTTTTCAATTATAGTTGACATTCAATATTATATTAGTTTCAGGTATACAGTATATTGTTTAGACATTTATATAGCTTACATTAAGTAGCTATTATAATATCATACACCAGAGTATTATTTATTCTAGCACTTTTATAAAGTTGTTTCTTAAAGCACTGTTTTTGTGGACTATTAATAATTGTTGAGGGTGAGGTAGCACAGAAAAAGTTTCTGAAATGCATTAATTTAGGAAAGTGTTGGCTTAAATAAAATCCATGAAATGTTCTTTTGTGGGGTTGCTTAAAATCTAAGAGGGGACAATCAAATGCACTCGTTATTCTCTTCGGACAGGACTCAGTGCAAAGCCGCTCTCATGCTTTCTTTTTCCCTGAGTGAGGTCTATCCTAATTACAAGGGGAAGGGATTGGGTTTGTATGTGATAATATGGAGGAAGGAGGCCACTAAGAAGTTGATTCAAATTATGGTTTTGTATGTAGATGGAATGAATTCCCTATTGACAAGGTATATTATATATACCCATATTCCATTTTACCAGATCATTTAAAGAAAACAAAAAATACAATTTTACTTATGTCAATATTTCCCAATTTCCATGATGATAGAGAAGAGTCAGGTGATAATGACTTAACTTAATTCACATAATCCAAAAGTAATAAACTAAAAAAAAATAGAATTAGTAGAGGTGGTTAATAAATTACCAGTAGGAATACAAGTTTGGACTAATATTAATAGTATCAAATTATAAAATATAACAAAATCTCATTTTCTATAACAAAAATATAAACTACATGGGGATAACCCTAATGAAAAAATGTGTATGCTTTATATACTGATAATCTTAAAATAATACTAAGAAATAGTTCCTTTCAAATGTGAATAATTTAAGACATATATTTTTGTGGATGGAAAGGCTGAGTATTTTATTTAAAATGTTTAAATGTACGTGTTTATCTTTCGCGAGAGGGGGAGGGAGGGAGAGAGGGAAAGAAACATCAATGTGGGACAGAAACATGGATCAGTTGCCTCTCTTATCTACCCAGACCGGGGACCAAACGTACAACGCAGGCAAGTACCCTGACCCAGCATCGAACCAGCAACCTGTTGCTTGCAGGACAACACCCAACCAAATGAGCCACACCAGTCAGAGACAGGCTGATTATTAAAGAAGTATTGAGTATTTTCTTACTTATTTAGAGGCTGGAAACCATTCCAGTTAAACATCATTGGAAGTTTGAGCCTTGCTATGTTATTCTTAAGTGTATATAAAGCTTCATCCAAACCAATAGAATAATCTGACAAATAGAAACAATGGTAGAGGCCACATATGAGAAATCAATACATGATAAAGAACATATAAAGTTATAATTTTTCCATAAACTAGTATAATGACAATGAATGCGAAAACAGAATTTTAACTTCCACATCATATACCTAAGTGACAATTAAATATAATAATAATAACAGTAAATAATGGAAGAAACCACTGTAAGCTACAATCTAATAGAACTGAATAATTGTTTTAAAAGACCTCAAGAATAAAAAAGAAATTGCTGATCTTGAAACTACAGGCATAATAGTAATTACAAAAGAAAGCATGAACAGATATTGAAAAATTTCAAAAGCATTTTTCCAGATTTATTGAGATATAATTGATGTCTAATATTGTGTCAGTTTAAGGCTATACAATGTTCTGCATTTACACACTTATATATTGCAAAATGATGACCACTGTAGGGTTAGTTAACACCTCAATCATGTCACATATCTAACTTTTGTGGGGGTGGTCAGTGAAAGCATCTAAGATTATTCTTTTAGCAACTTTCAAGTATATTCTGCAGTATTCTTAACTGCATTTACCATGTGTACATTAGATTCCTAGAACTTACTCCTCTTAACACTGGAGGTTTGTACTCTTTGATCAACATCTCTCCATTTTCCCCACCCTCACCCCTGGGAACCACCCCTTCAGCCCCTGTTTCTTTTAGGTTCCTAAAGCACCTATATTGAATACATATACATGTATGTATTCATTTCTTAACTATTCATATTTTTAACTATGTATGTCTAACAACAAACCAGAAAAGTGTTTTCAAAGTGTAATATAGGTTAAAGATTTGTAACCATGTTGCATACGGTTCCTATTTATGTTAAGAAAACAAATAGCACTTAAAAGAAAATTGACTAAAAAATGACCAAAGTAAAGAAATATACTTGTCCATTTAGTGATTTGACAAATATTTACTAAGCATACATTATATAGGTAAGCAGTGTTCTAAATCTAAAGAAAGAACAGCACCCAAACAGCAAAAGTGTTCCCGTTATGCAGGAGGGTTGGACATAAAGCAAGAAATTAAGTGTGATGTATTATGTTGGTAGTAGTTGCTGGGGAGAAACTTATGTAGGGAAGCACAATAGGAAGTTTGGGATTGGGGAGGAGACTATAGTTTATGCTTCTAACTCACAAATAAATGAGTAGAGAATGATAATGGGATCTAAAATTTAATCTGAACTTTTAATAGAATAATTTTGAATTAAAATAATATACGCATGTCATGAAAACACAGAAAGTGGGCAACTGTCATTTATGGAAGTGTTTAAAGTTATAATGCTTTTAGAAATCAGAGTAGTATATTTATCAGAATTTTTAAGAATGTTTAATGACATTTCACTCAGGAATTTCAATTCTGGAAAGTTATTTGGAGGAAATAGTCAAGAATATCAAAACAGCTCTTAAAAGTTGCAATGCTCAACACAATTTAATGCATAACAGTCAAGATTTGCAAATGATTTTGGAAATGTGAATGTCCATGAATAAGGCATATACATATCGTTATGTACATATTTTTGTAATCTTTAAAAATTCCAGTGTCAAGTTCTAGAAATAGATGGATAATATAAATAATACAATGTTAATTGAAGAAAAACCAAATGTACACATTTTTTCAATTATCTTGACATATACAAACATTGATGCACACAAAAACATTCCATGAAATTAAACATATAGAAATAATCTGAATTATTATGATAGCATTTTTATCCTGAATTATAAAATTTCATAGCGATGGGACCATACAATTTCCAACTTTAACCTCCCAACTGATAGAGAAACCACCCCATATTACACCTCGGTAATTTAGATGAGTCCAGAGGACTGCTCCCCAGTGAGGCACTTTCATAGAGCTTCACCCTCTAAAAGGCCCAGAGCTGATCACGCTAAACGGAAAGTTCCAGATCAGATAAGGTGACTTACTTCACCCTGTCTAACTGACCAGTGCTCCAACTAGAAACTTTTTGGTACCTAACAACTCTTTCCAGGAATACCTTATTCAATAGCAAAATAAACAGTTGTAATATTAAGCATAGTAATAACAGCAATAAAAATACATCATAAAAGGGATATAATTGAGAGAACACTAGTGTGCGTACTTTTACAAATAGTAATTCTGTAAGTCTCCCTTCTACCCCAAACCACAGAGTGGGTA
The DNA here is from genome assembly GCA_004027735.1 of Carollia perspicillata. NCBI lineage: Eukaryota > Metazoa > Chordata > Mammalia > Chiroptera > Phyllostomidae > Carollia > Carollia perspicillata. The sequence goes on from PVKM010008662.1 coordinate 5,944, forward strand.
TTTTTAGTTCTCTTTTCCAAGTTAGGAAATTGGAGTTCAGGAAGATTAAATAACTTGCTACAGCAAAACAATTGTAAAATTAGCTGAGCAAGAATTTGACCTTGGGTCTGAAAAACCCCAGACTAGTTGTTTATGTTCTCCCCTCCATCTTTCCACATTACCATAGTCCTCCTAAGATCCCTCAAATGGAATAAACCTTTCCCTTCCTGTTTCTCAGTCATGCTTTCAACTTGGGTGCAGACTCAATGTACAGACTACCTTCTATCATAAGTACCTACTTCTCTCTTCCTCATATTTCCCGGCCATGTCTCTCTGCTTCTATCTCTGTCTCTGTCTCTCTCATGTGCACACACACACAATCAGTCCACAGTGGAAGGTACTTGTTTAATACATACTAGTGAGTACTAAACTGATATAAAAACAATCCCAGGATAACCTATCACCAGTGAGCCTTTATTAACATTTCTAATTCCAGTGTCAAAGATAACATGGGCACGAAATCCCTGGAATATAGCATCCGAGACCAACCACACTGAAACAGTGCTGTGAAGAATGTAGAGTAGTGAAAACGGAAAATACTTTTAATACTTCTAAAGGATGCGAGTATATAAATCCTAGGTGGTGCTACATTTTACTATTGTAGTTATTGGCATTATGAAATACAGTTTTAAATGGACTTTCTTCAAGTCAAATATCTTAATAGAAATGGAGCTATAATTATACAGTGTGGTAAATTTTCAGCATCTAATGACTCATGAAAGCTTGCCAAAACATGCAGATTTTGAAGGAAAAGGTTCACCTCATTCTTGATTTACTACAGAGTAAATTACAGACAAGTTAGTGTTGCATTTGGCCCAGAGGTTGAGAATAAGACATACAAAATGAGGAAAAGGAAAATATCTAACTAATATATGCTCCCCTCCCTGGGCAACATTGATCACTGTTTTATGAGAATGTGATTTTTGAATAAGTATAAAAAATATTTACTGTATGAATATTTTATTAATCCATTGCCACATATGAGTAGAGAATTATATGCAATTAAAGAGGTAATAGGAAAGTAGGCAAACAAGAGTGAATGAGCTTTGTATAAAGAATAAATGCTACACATTGAATTAACATGAAATCCCAATAGTCAGGAAGACTCTTCTAACTCTTCAAATGTGTATTCTTAGGGGGATTAAAAATTCAATGTTGAAAGAAATATTTTAGTTCATTTTTTGACATGATGTCTTTCTAAACACAATACTTCAGCTCAAGATAAGTCAAAAAATATCTGAGCAGATTTGTTATGGACTATTTGAGTAAATCCATAAAGGGGTCCACTAAGATTCATGTCCTGTGGATATTTGAAGAGTATCTATTCAAAGCAAAGAAGCACACAAACGAGCTATGAATAATAAGCCTTATATTGGCAGAGCCTTATACTGGCAGACAATAAACAAATCCCTTTTCTTTATAATTTTATTGATGCAATATAAAATGTGGAATGTATATTTTATTAGTTACTGCATACATTTTTATTTTACCTTCTAACCCACTAAGTCTGATTCCTCTCCTTCTTAACGATTTGCCTTCATACCCCTCCAATCCTTCAACATTTCTGGTCATTTCTATCTTTTACTTATCTCATATCTTGTCCATGTTTTTGTAATCATTGCTATTCAATCCTGGAAAGCTACAGTCTCTTTTTTCTCTCAGTGTTTTTGTTTACTTTTTATTGTATTTTTCCATGATCATTTATCCCCTTATACTCCAATTCCCCCACAACCACCACACTGTTGTCTATGTCCACAAGTCCTTTTGCTTTTTTGCTCAATCCCTCCATCCCCATCTCCCCGACCCTAAGAACTGTCAGCCTGTGCTCTATCTGACTCCTGTTAGTGCATTTTTTTTCATTGTAGTCCACATATGAGTGAAATCATATGGTATTTGTCTTTCTCTGACTGGCTTATTTCACTTAGCATAATGGTCTCTGGGTCCATCCGTGCTGTTGCAAAGAGAAAAATTTTCTTATTTTTAATGGCTGAGTAGTATTCCTTTGGATAAATGTCCCATAGTTGTTTTATCCACTTATCTACTGAGGGACACTTGGGTGGCTTCCTGGTCTTGGCAATTGTAAATAATGCTGCAATGAACATAGTGTTGCATATGTTCTTTTGAGGTAGTGTTTCAGGTTTCTTTGGATATACTCTCAGAAGTGGAATTGCTGGGTCATAAGGTAGTTTCATTTTTCATCTTTTGAGGTAACTTATATGTTTTCCATAGTGGCTGCACCAATTTGCATTCCCATCAACAGTGTAAACATGTTCCCTTTTCTCCATATCCTTGCTACCACTTGTTGTTTGTTGACTTATTGATGATAGCCATTCTGACAGGCATGAGGTAATACCTCATTGTGGTTTTAATCTGCATTTCTCTGGTGATTAGCAATGTCAAACTTTTCATAGTCTATTGGGCATCTGTATATCCTCCTTGGAGAAGTGTCTATTCAGGTTTTTAGCCCATTTTTAATTGGATTGTTTGCTTGTTTGTTTTGGTGTTGAGCTTTTATAAATTCTTTATAAATTTTGGATATTAACACTTTATGAGATGTATTGGTGAAGATAGCCAATATGGGAATGAATATGTTCTTCTGTGGGTTGCCTTTTTATTTTGTTGATGGTTTCCTTTGCTGCGTAAAAGCTTTGCTATCATTCTATTTGTTTTTTTTTTCTTTTATTTCCCTTGCCTGAGGAGATATATCAGAAAATATATTGCTATGAGCAATGTCTGAGATTTTACTGCCTATGTTTTCTTTTTTAGGAGTTTTATGGTTTTGAGTCTAACATTAAAGTCCCTGATCCATTTTTAATTAATTTCTGTATGTAGTGTAAGAAGGTGTTCTACTTTAATTTTTCTGCACATATCTGTACAATTTACATTTTATATGTTAATAATCAACTATCAGAAAAGGAAATTAAGAAAACAATCCCATTCACAATTGCTTAAAAGAGAATAAAATACCTAGGAATAAATTTAACCAAGGATGTAAAAGACCTATACTTGGAAAATTATAAGGCACTAAAGAAATCGAAGAAGATAAAAATAAATGGAAGCACACACTGTGTTCTTGGATAGGAAGAATTAACATCATTAAAATGTCCATACTACCCAAAGAAACCTATAGATTCCACACAATTCCTATCAAGACACCAATGACATATTCACAGAACTAGAACAAATATTTCAAAAATTTATATGGAAGCACAAATTGCCCTGAATAGCAACAGTGATCTTGAGAAAGAAGAACAAAGTTGGAGGAATCACACTACCTGAAATCGAACTTTACAATAAGGCCATAGTAATCAAAACAGCCTGATACTGACATAAAAACAGACACACAGATCAATGGGACAGAATAGAGAGCCCAGAAATAAACTCATACCTTTATAGTCAATATTTGACAGAGAAAGCAAGCACATACATTAGGCTAAAAATAGTTAATTCGATAAATGATGTTAAAGCTATAGCCTCTTAATTGTAATACTTTCCTCCAATATACTAGAGCAACATTAACAATTTTTATTCTTCTGCTTAAAACACTTCATCATTATTGGGTTGAAATTCAACTATCTTAGTACTAACTGTACTAACTGTTCTCTACAATTTTATTCTTGTCCACTTCTTCATCACTCTTGTCTCACTCACAGTGAACCACTTTCATTTCCCCTAGTTCCCCATGATATTTCACACCTCATGTCTGCTATTGTCATTGTTCTTCAGGCCTTCATACTTTGCTGTTTCTACTCATCCTTCAAGCTTCAGTTGTAACCTCTTCTTGGAACTGATCTTCAGCGACTTTCTCATCATCACTCCAAACTGTTAGGTTCTTCTTCTTACATTTCTTTTAATTTATGGTTGTTAGATCTGAAAATTAAAGCCTGTCCTTGTTACTTACAAGTTACTACATTGAGGAAGTTAACCTCACTGAGCATCAATTATCATATCTGCTTTTATATATGTACAAAATATATTTTATGTTATGAATATATAGCATAATATATAAATACATAAATATATAACTATACAGTGGTGTTTCAATGAAAATAAACTACACTGTCCAGAGTATATCACTTCACTGTTTTCTCTCTGCTCTGTGTTCCCTGTCCTATGATATTAATAAGAATGCTCTGCCATAATTTATTTTTTGCTTGTTGTCTTCAAGTAGACTGTGAACTTCTTGAGAAAAGAAATAGTGTGTTACTCACTCTGTATTTCAGCACATAATTTCAGACTAGTAAGAGCTAATGACTATTTCTCATGTAGGCATTTGCTAAGGGCTAATGCTGTGCTCAGAGTTTCATGAATTAGAAGGACATACGCAACACACCCTTTATCCTGCCTTAGCAGATAAGAACAGACAAAGAACAAACCTAAATGAAGAAAGGTATGAATACCAATAAAATACACTGACAAAGGCACAGGACTTCAGAAGACAAAAGATACCTTCCTCTTGATAGAGAGAAATGGGGAAAAGTAGAGGTGAAGGTAACAAAGTAGGAAATGAGGAAGATTTGAAGGAATTTATACCATTTGAGTTGACACGTGGTAAGGACATTAGAATTTGAGCATAGAGAGATCTGAGAGGTATAGGCAGAAATCGCAGGGACAGAGAGAAAAATAAAAAGCACACCGAGAGAATGCTGGGTATGTTTAGTTGCTAGTATACAGATCCACTAGATTAGGGCTCATAATGGTAAAAGTGCCGAGTGTCTTCTCCCAGGAAGCAGGGAGCCTAGATTGATGTTTCCACAGCTTCAGCAGATTTGGATATGTTGAATATATTTAAGCATATTCTCAGGCACAGCAGCTACATGACAGGGTCAATTTATTATAGTGGTACTGGTATTGTTAATGACTTAAAATGGTAGCTGATACAACCATTTTTCATTAATTAATTAAGGTGAAGAAAAATTAAGATTCTTCAAGAAAATAGCTTGGTACAACCATTCCAAAATCCTTCAAGAGTGAAAGCACAGATATTAATCATCAAAAGAAAGAAGCTATTTTTTTTGTTGCTGATATCATTTAAATATGAAACTCAAAGTACATTCAAATGTGAATAGCAACAGAGCATTACCTCATCTGATGAATGGAAGAAGCTATTTTTCTACCACAAACTGGCATGAGAAAGAGCAAAACTCCTGGAGGAAATTAGCAAATCTTAAAGGTGTGGATGACATTCTGTAGTATTGCTTGTCCAAAAAAAATGACACAAATTATGGCGCTGAACTCTAAAGCCAAGCAACAGCAGACACTTTCTCATGGCAAAATGCATATTTTTCCAGGGATTAATATCTAAACATGCCAACATTTAATGTAAGTTTGCAGTATATTGTAAGTTACACTAAAGAGTCAGTTGAATCTCGCTCTCTCCCTCCTTTGTATTAAATATGCACACACACACACACAGACAGACCCAGGAAATTTCCACTGCAGAACATTGGAAGAGAACTTCTTATGTTCCAAGAAACAACTATACATTTAAGAAATCTTCCCTATATTTATATCATTTCAGTGATTGCATGTATTCATGGGTGAAATTAAAAGTGTCATTGATAGTAATCTGAATGCAGAAATGAATGAATGCACAAAATAAAAGCAAATACTGTTTTTTTAAATGCTAGAGCACACTAACCAAAACTATTTAATCAGTGCTTTAAAACGACGTAAAAGCAATTCAACAAGTGGCAATTTAATAATTCATCTTTATAGATGCATATATAAGCAAAAGCATAGAAATGATAAAGCCTGAATTAATACCTGACTTCTCTACCCAGCATAATAGTCATAGTGCCAAGGGCCTGCAATAATTCTAGAAGCCCGTGGACGTATTTTAATTTTTCCTAAACCCACAAGAAATGACTGCATGTAATAATATTTAACAAATAACATTGAATCCATTCTGAATTGTATCCATTTTTATACCAACACAATTGTAAATCTAATTTTTTAAGATTTTTATTATAGAGAAAGGGGGTCAAGAATATAGAAGTGAACAAGGATCATGAAAGCAGAATTCATAGTAGAAATTATTTCTAGAACTGAAAGGGGAAAAATGGGTTTAGAGAACAGTATATAAAGAGAGAGTTTGTCAAGTTACTTTATAATATTTCATTTACTTAAAAATATTAAGTGGATGTGGCACAATGAGATTTGATAAAACTCCCTTGGGTACATATGTTTGCTATATTTATTTCATAATTCACAATAAAAATATTGATAATGGAACCCTTTGATAAAAAGAATTAATTGCTACTTAGCATAAAGAGTAACATTTTAGAATTTAGATAAGCTGTTTGTTTAGTCTTCACAAAGATTTTCATCTCTGAAAGGAACAAACTTTCCTAGGAAAATGTTTCATCTCAAGAGAAATGTGATTTTAATTTACAGAATTGTTCTTCTAACCAAAATATAGACAGTGGACTTTAAAAAAAATCATGTTGGTTATGGATATTTTATAGGGTATTAATGTTCCCTAATAAAATTTGTATGGTGACAAAAGTATGGGGTATTTTTGCCAGATTTCTTTATTTTAAAATGTATTATTTTGTTCCAACTCCAGAACTTAATAAAATGAAACTTAGGGATGTAAAAAGAGATGGAAAAATTTAAAGATATTTAAAAATTAAAATCAGTGGAAATGAGAGTTAAAAAATACATAAATCAAGCTGACTGGCATGGGACTCTCAGCTTGGTAGTGCTTCCAGAGAAGACATTTATTTTCCAATGTATTGGCTGTTTTTAATAAGCAAGTCTATTTTCACTAGACTGCAAGCTGCATGAAGAGAAGCCTTTTTGTTTTGCTTTGCTCACTGCTGTACCTCTTAACATCCGAAGGGGTAACTGTCATGTAGTATGTTTTCAATTAACATGCGCCAAATGAGCTATCGACTAGGACTGAGCTCCATAAAGAAGGCAGAGTTCAGGCCATGAGATCGTTACTGACAGTGACAATCACTTCTGCAGACAGCACTACTATGATGAAAGATAAAAGGAGGAGTATTTTCTGTGCACTTTCAGTTGGTACAGACAGACCCCCTGCAAACTTGGCTGTATTAGATAAGAATATATGAACGAACTCAAAACAAATGATCTGGGACAATCCATGAAGAGACAGGAAAAACAATCTACACAGAAGAACAGAAGAAACAGTATGTTCTTCAAGCTGGCCCCCCAAAGACAGCCCGACGTGCAGATGGTGACGGAAGAGTGCAGCCCACAGCGACAAGAAGAAGGCAACACAGATACACAGAGAGAACTTCCTGATAATGACTTCCTAATGTACCGAAGATACCAAGGAGCTTTTGGAATTATACGCGCAGATTTCAAAAATGAATATCTGTGGCCTAAAGTGTAGCCTAAACCAGAGTTGATGTTTTTATTTGTTCTTTTTTAATTTAAAATACGTTCGATAGAAATAAAGATCAATCTTTTGTCAGCCTAGTGGAAGATAGCTAGCAAGATGAATGATGTTGAAGTATGTGTGCTTGGCAGCAAACGAGGAAAAGAATGGGGAAAAAAGGAGGAGTGGTGAGCATCTGGGGTGGTTTCTTCTCTATGAAAAGGAACAAGGTCATATCCCACCCAGTGAGAAGAAGTGACCCCCTAAAAAATGTAAGTGATCTTGCTTGACCCGTGACGTGAGGATGGGGATGACCTCGTCTGTTCAACTGCAACGTGTGTTTCTTGTTAGGAGAAGTGAGAGAGTTGTGCTCTGCCATGAAGGAATGTGCGGGATACGAAGGTGCTGAAAAGCAGAAGAAAGGAGTGGGGTCTGAGGAGCCTGCTGCAGGCGATGGAAGAAATGGAATCTCGTGTCATGGGCCCTGCCTTTTAAAAAAATGGTAGGTAGAAAAGGAAGATGAAGAGAAGCATGTGCATATACAAATTTCTGAATGAACAAACAGATACACATGTGCACACACACACACAGCTTTTCAATTGTTTAATTGTGGGGAGCCAACCTTTTCTCAGGTAATCTCTTCCATTTATCATTAAAATAATATTTTCCTGGAAGAGAATAGGCTGGTGAGCACGTCTCTCATCGCTCAAAATAGCTAACATCATTTTCTATGAACACTTGGAGTCCCAAGTCTAAAACATCAATTTATGTGAGCTCGACCTCTAGTCCTTTTACAGAAAATAATACCAAGTCGATGCTCTTATCCAATGCTTGACAGTATTCTTAGCATTTTAAAAATTCTATTAAGTAGGCTTTCTGATAGAAGCAGCTGAAACATCCCCACATTACAATATTAATATTTAAAAAAAGCTGAAAAGTCTTGGCTTACATAAACTGCCAACATTTGTATCATCTTTTAAAGTCCCTTTCATCCCTTTCTCTTTCCAGTATGTTCTATTCTCTCAGTCTCCTTGAGATCTTCTCCACAGAGCCGCCTTATTTAAGTAGAACACACCCAGTGAACAGCTGTGGAAGAAAAGAGTTGGATGAGGCACCGAGCCAGACAAGGACAGAAATTTGGGGTATAGTCTCACACCTATTAGCATAAGGAAAACTGAATGATTTTGAGTTCTTAATTATGTTATCATTAAATAGTGAGGACTTAGTGTTTACCACGTCAGTTTTATTATGGAAAGATAAGGGAGATTTTACAATGGAAGGATATGAGTTTTTCCTGGCCCTTTTATAATAAAAAAATTTATTTATTCTGTTATTAGTTATGAGTCAGGGGTTCTGTTTATCTGTTTCAAAAGTCCCTGCATGAATTTTTACTGGGCCATGATTTTTTTACTAGTCCGATGGACCCGAAGAAACAGAAACTTTTATTTTTTCAGATGCCGCCTGCATGAACTAAGATGAAACTCTTCATCAAGTAATTTAAACAGACCTGGGAAGTGATACATCTTCTTCCATCCCCCCCCCCCAAAAAAAAAATACTCATGAAACTATGAGGCACTGCTACTCTTTTACTTACACAAGGCACCAAGATTTAATAAGAAAGTCAACTCTGGCCAATGATTTAGTTAAACCCTGGAAAGCACATTGGATAACAATTTCCTGTTGCTTATCCTTTCCTCTGGGATCCCCTCCTGCAATCTTAAAGCACAATGAGCCAGCTGACAGCCAGTAGTTAAAAATAAATGTAATGTTCAAAATAGGGCATTATTTTGAAATAGACAAATTCTTCCTCGATGACCTGATCGAGTGACCTGTGGTTGCACCTATCTTCAGAACCTGTTCAGCCTCTCACCCTAGACTTTCTGCCCTGTGCCGTTTCCCGTTCCTTTTATCTTCCCGCAGCTTCCACAAGAGGGCAGGCAGGGGCAAGGAGAAGGCAATTCTGGTGAAAAATCTGGTGAAAAATATTTAATAGGGCAGGAAGTGAAGAATAGGATCTACAAAGAGATTTGAAGATTATCTGCAGATTTTTAATATTCTTCCAAATCCCCATCTCTTCTTGATATGAAGCAACGAGGATTGGCACTTAGTGTAAGCAATTTGAGTTAAGCATTTCTTGTGTGTTTGGGTTCATTGGTGAAACATGAATGATCAAAGTCCAACATGTTGCATCAATTTCTTTTTGCTGGCAATATTGGCGATTGAGCCACTTTTTAAAACTTGCGATTCTACAGTATTTCCTTTGGACTCAGATGGCTATAGCAAGTGATTCTTAATAATAATTTCCAATAATACTATGAGGAAATTCACTTCAAAGTTACATATATATGTAATCACTTCAAAATTATATACATATAATTTCTGTTCTGGGTATGTATGTGATCTAGTATTTGGAGTTATGATTTGGGTTTTACTTTAGATATGCTGCTAATTTACTAGGGTGCTACACTTATATACAACAATTCGGTTTTTCCACCATCTTATTGAAAATGCAGACTATAGCTCTAGAGAAGTTATACAGAAGATTCTGTAAATTATGCTTGGTTTCCTCTACAAAAAGGTACTGAGAATGTACAATTTATCATAGGTAAAATGACATTATGGATTCATGAATGGGATAGAATACATTAGTTTTTAAAAACTGTTTTTAGCTTAAAATTCTGGGTTCACAAATTTTAAAGCAATAAGAAAAATCAAGAACATTATTTTAATGAAAACTTAAAAAACAACATTGAAATATGTGTAAAAAGGTTTTTGTGAGAAGTAAAAGGAAAAATGTATAATTTTTCATGAAAGAAAATGGAAAATTATTTGAAGGCTACCTAAATACATCCTCTAATGTTCTGTCTTTATTAACCCACTCCCATTATGCTACATTTCCTTTTGCATTGTATTGTACTCACATTAAAAACTTTTGCTATACGCCGACATTGACTTCATTAAAATACAAAGATTTTGACATTTTTTGGAAGAATTTTCTTATTCCACACTAATAAATGGAAGGGTTTTGAATTTCAATGGCTAAAAGGAAGTCAGATTTTAGTTATATGAATCCAGGGTAACTTCATTCATGGATCAAAAAAGACCTCTTGAGGCTTACAAAGTCTTTATTATTTTCAAGCTACAAGAAATAGTTTGGTAGAGAGCTGGATAATGAAAAACATATTTTTCTGTGATCAGTCCACATTGGGGTGCTTTCCAGCTGTGAGACAGTCTCTCAAACTTAAAAGTTCTCCAAAGTTCTCCTTGGACTAGAGCCCAAATTTATTTATAACAGAATATGACAGCAAAAATAGCATTACAAGATATAGCAATTTTGTCACTTTTTGAAAAAGTTGAAATGATTTATGACACTATTAAGAATTGTTAATGCTGCAAATGATTAGATTTTAACTTGTAACATTTAGAATTAGCAGAATTTGAATTTTCACCTACTATTTTAGATTGTATAAATCCTTGGGGCTGACCAGTACGTCCCGAAACTAAGGTTATTGTGCTGCACATGCCACATTGGAAAGGACTAGTGGAGAGATGTAATTTACATATCAGAAGCACAAAATATTACTAAAGCAAGTTATAATCATCATAACAAAGATAAAGTGTATAAAATAGTTCACCATTTCTAAAAGCTTAAGTTAAAATCATGGGAAATAAAGTCATACAACATCAAATTTGGGAGAATTTCCATATTAAAAGCCATATAAGTGTCTACATTTAAAGTCATTCAACCATGACACAATGATGAAGGTACTCTAAATGGGAATACATAATAATTTGCAATTTATAATCATACAATTCTCCCATCTCTAATAGGACAAATCTACACACAAGAGTGATGTGATGCAGATACTGCACTATCTGAATGTCTAGCCGGGTCACCTACCATTGTTCTGTGAGATAGAAACACTTCATTTATATTCCATTATGACAGGTTGGTCTGGGACCCTACCATGTGGGAATTCTTGTTTGACACGACTTGTCTTTAGACCAAATCCATTTATTGAGGAAGAAAATGTGAATCAATTTTATCACATTGCAAAAAGTTAAAGCAGGCATACACCTTTGCTTGTAATTAAAAATATTAAATCTAAAAGTGATAGGGGCAGTGGCTGACATAGAACTTGTTTTCTTAGATGGACAAGTCAATTTAAAATCTAGCGATATGACTCTTAATTTGCCTGTTTTAAAGCTAATGAGGATGTTTCAAAACAAATCACTAACATATACTAGACTTTTTTTTCTTATGAAACCTGTGGGAAGGAGACATAATAATTGCCTAATCAGATAATTGCATCAAAGTGAGGAACAATAAAACATTACTACCAAGCTGATTGCTTTTATGCGGATGGTTGCAATTACTTCTTCAAACTGACACCCAAATTCAGGCCTGACCTATTTTCTTGAATTTCACTCACTGAGATTCAGGTATTTCATAGGTACCTCAGTATAAAGATATCAACAAATAACACCAATACACCTCCCTTCAAATCTTTGCATTTTCCCAGGTCTAGATCTCAATGAGGGTATGAGATCCCCAATCTAGAAATTTAGAAGGTTACGTAAGTCTCTCCCTTCATTCAACCCCAATCTCTGACCAATCAGTAAACAAGCCTGACAGAGTTTCTCTCTTAAATTCCCCTCTATGCAATCCCATTTGTTCCCAACTTAAATTTATCCCTACTTTCTAAATACCTAGAACGTCTCCAGAAGACCCCCTACCTCCACTCTTCCTTGCCCTTTTTCTCACTGCCAGAAAAATCTTCCAAAAGAGTGAATCTGCTAATGTCACTTCTCTACTTAAGGAATTTTAGTTCTTCTCATGAGTACGAAGTGGGGTAAACTCTGCTTGCCCTGTACATATGTCCCTTATTGGTCCTATCCTTTTCACTTCACCCACACACTTCTGCCACTCCAAGCCATTTCTTACTCCCTGAATTTAGAAAACTTGCCATAATTTAGCATGCTTTCCCTCCCCCTTTTTAAAAATACAGCTTCCCCCCACTCTTCTGCTTAACTCAGTCTTCTTTAAGCCTTTGATCAGGTGTGCCTCGTGTGAAAAGCCCCTTCTGAAAGCTTCTACCACACTCCTACAGCATCCCCCTCATGTCTACTCAGGTCACAGGGTTGGTTACTCTGCACAGTAACCGTTTCCCTCTTGCACGTATCAATTTCTCGTAAGCTGCTGAAGGACAAAGTTCATGCCTTTCAATTCTTTTGTATCAGGGCTTTCTAAATAATAGGTCGACATGTTCAACAAGTAAAATTCCTTCAATACTTTTCTGTTAAGCAAAGCCCTCTGACACTCCTGTATCTGTTGATAATCATATTATTATATCACATATAATGAGAGTATAACAACTATTATGATATGCTTTGTAGTTTACAAAAGATTTCAGGTCATTGTTGGAAGCGGGCTATGTTTCCTACATTTTGTGAATGAAAAATAAAGTTTCACAATATTGAAGTAATTTATCCAAAGTCTTTCAGTCAGCATGTGGTAAAAATGATATTCAATTCAACTAAGTTTGATTTCATTATCATTGGCTTGTATTTGATCAAATGAGTGATTTGGCTTAAATTCACAACTTAAAAGCTCACTAGTTCTTTTTTATGAAAGTATAGTTATTATACAATATTATATTAATTTCAGATGTACAACATGGTTATTTAACATTTATCTGCCGAACAAAGTGACCACCACAATAAATAATTCTAGTAGCCATCTGACACCATACAAGTTCACTATACTATTGAATGTATTCCCTGTGCTGCACATTATATCCCCATAACTAATTGATTTTATAACTGGAAATTGGTACTTTTCATTCCGTTTCACCAAGCTTACCATGTCTTAACATTAAGCAGCTTTACCACACATTCCCTTCTCCCAGGTATTCGGCTGAAATCACTAGTTCGAACAGCCACATCAAGCACCAGTCCAACAGCAACAGTCCATCCCTTCAAGCAGATATTTACCAAAAGCTCGGTCAGAAAAGAGACAGGGTCTGGTCCTGAAAGACAAGCCCAGCTAAAAATCCTTTGGGGGAACATGTTAATTGCAACCACAGGCAAACATAATGAAGAATCATCGTTATCCTCACTTGAGCTCTTTCACAGACCGGCCAGATGAGTGGAGCCAACATTTTTTCCATAGGAGGACATCTCCAAATTTTTGAGTAGGTACCAGTAAAAGATGATCAGCAGAGGGGAAAGGCTTTATACTTTCTAAACATCATTCTGTAATAATGATGACCTTCAACTGTACCAAAAGAATTATAAAATAAACTTTATGGACTGGAGGAAACAAAGGCAACTCTGAAGTTCATTGCCCTAGCCACAATGAGAGGCACCTTTTTCCATTTCTTTCCCTCGATATAAAGGCTCATTTAGCCATTGTGACTTAGGTGCTGTTTTCATAGAATTTTATTTTAAAAGACATGTTTAGAATGTTGCAAGAATGCCCTTATTTATTACTATATTATATACAAAACAATAGGCATGCAATATGCAGTGTTCATGTATATGCCCTCTCTAAAACAGAGTGTTACAGAGAGAATATTACTGTATTTATTCCCTATACTTTTAGAAACATATGAATAAAACAAAAGGACTAATCGACTTGACTAAGGTCCCTCAATCAGTGATCATCATTCTATTTAATAAACACTGTTCCCTGCATTTAATAAACATTACTTCCCGTTGGGAAGTATCCTGGCTCCACAATCAGCTGAAGGGAGGTCTAATCCTTCCAATTCTGTCTCTGCAGGTTTCCAAATTAACACCACCTACATCTATATACCTCCAGCTCCATATAAATTTTATGATGAAAAAGTATATATAATATGCTGTCTGGAAGGAAATCTTTGCTCATCGTGGTTTGTCATAGGATCCTGTCCCCAAGCTCCTCACGTGGCCCTGGCCAGTCCTTTCAGGATTAGCAGCTGCTATGAGCAAATACAGAGCAGTAAGGCTGAGTAACTTGGCACACTTTAAATAGATCAAGTTTGGTTTTAATTTAAAGAATAATTTGATTCAGTAATGTTATTTAAACAAACGCAAAACCTCTCACAAAAACTCACATGTAGTAAATGATCAAAGCTGTGGTTATTTAGGTTTTTATTTGCTAAAAATGTCAAGATAATATTTTTAGCAAAAATTTCCATTCCATTCTTAGCTATAACAACTTTGGAGGAAGGGAGTCAGTTAAAATTTCAGTTTCTATCACTTTGCCAGAAATACGCATATTTGGTAACCATTTGGAATATTTTTGTCTTTTAGCTTCAAATCAATCAAGACTTAAGGTAGGGAGCATCAATCACTAATATAAAAACAAACTGGATCAGCCAAAAATGCCCTTGCTTTCTTTACTATCACGCTACTCCACTGTTATGATGTTCTAAATAATATTGAACATATAAATTAACCAGAAATATGGGGATAAAACTATTTTATATTTTTAATATTTAACTACACTTCATAAAATGATGGGGAGCTCCTCCTTTTCATAAGATGTACTGTTTTATTTTTTTATTTTTCCTACTGTCACTGTCATTAACTACCACACATCCAGTAATTAATATTAACACAAATTAATTATCTTACTGTTTTGGAGGTCAGAGGTCTGAAACGGGTCTTACTGTTCTAAAATCAGGCCTGTTGGCAGAGCTGCCTTCTTCTCTGGAGGCTCTGAGGGAGAATCCGTTTTCTTGCTTTTTCCAGCTTCTAGAGCCTGCCCGCATTCCTTGGCTCAGGGCCCTCTTCCATCTTCAAAGCCAGTAATAACCAGCCGAGTGCTTCTCACATCACCTCGCTCTGACTCTCCTCTTTCCATCTTTAACTTACTAAAACCCCCGAGATTACTCGGGGCCCACCCAGAAAACTCAGCATACTGTCCCCATCAGATGATTAGCAAGGCTAATTCCAAACGCAACGCTAATTTCTCCTTGCCATGTAGCATAACATAGTCACGGTTTCTGGACGTTAGAACATGGACATATTTAGGTGGTTATAATTCTGCCTACCACAAAGGGTTAAACAATCCCGCTACTAAAAATGGGAACAAAAATGTTAAACTTTTTTTAATCCTCACCAGAGAGGAGAAGAGAGAGAGAGAGAGACAGAGAGAGAGAAACATAGATGTGAGAGAGAAACATTGATCAGTTGTCTCCTGTACCTGCCCCAACTGGGGATCGAACCCTCAACCTAGGTTAAGTACCCCGACTAAAAACTGAACCCTCACCCTTTTGGTGTATGGGACAATATTTCAACCAATTGGGTTACACAGCTAGGGCAAAAAAAAAAGACTAAATGTTTTTTAAATTATAAATATATATATATATATAATATTTGTTTAAAAGTACTAAGGAACTAACAAGAGAATTACAGAGGCAAGAAGCCAAGAAGAAATGGGAACTCAGAGAGTGTAAGAACTATTTTGGGGCTGAGGACATTTGTGCTCTATCAAATGTGACTTAATTGTTGACATCCTCACTCTGAGTGAAGAGTAATATAAATGAAAATTTAGGAATCATGCAAGGTGGAGAATCTAGCAGAAACCCCTCCCTGTACTAATCTGGAAACCTGAATGGTTCTACCTATCATTTTAACACCAGACTGCTAGAGAGAAAGTTGCTTAGGCCCTGAGCAGAGGTGGGGAATAAATGTCGCCAAGAAGATGAAACCCCAAGCCAACACTTGCTCAAGGTTGCAGTGGAGTTTGCATCATTGAGGCGGATCAGCCACTGGTCTGGTAGAACCTCCAGCTGTCTGGCCAGAGCAAACACACGTTCCCACTGGAGGAAGTCAACTTCATCTTAGCCCTCACTGAATGACTACGTACAATGTTTTCAAGGCAGTGACCAACATATAATAAAAGTAACCAAGTTCATAAGAAAATAGAGCATCTTGAGGGAGAAAAAAAACAGAAATAGTAGAAAATTGAAATAAATCTGGTAAAATGATTATATATAAATTCTAAAATAATTCCTTTAGCCATATTTAAAGAAATCAAAATAAATGTGAAAATTTATTTGTGGGAAATAAGAAACAATAAAGAAATAGACTTTAAGAAAACAGAGCTTCTGAGAGTGAAAATATAATAAACAAAACTTGTAAACTAAATGGATGGGTTTACTATCAGATTAGACACATGAAGAAAGAAGTTATGAGCGGTTAAAGAAATTTTATCCAAATGAAGCTCTGAGAAAAAAAAAGTAGATAAAAATTTTTTAAAAGAGAGAGAGAACCTAAGTGAAAGGAAGACAGAGTGAGAAGGTCTAACAAATGTTTAATCAGAGTTTCAAGATTGAAGAGCAAGAATTGGGTACAGGCCATATTTGAAAAGTGAAAGGCTGAGGATTTTCCAATACTGATACGAATCACTATTTCATAGCTGTAAGAAGCCAGGTGAGTCCCAAGCATGGTAAATAAAAAGAAAGCCAAGCCTAGATAGTTCACATTAAAATTATAAAACATTAAACAGAAAGAAAATGTTTCAAGTTGACACAGAAGGGAGAGAAGAAAGACAAGTTTTCTTCCAAAGACTACACTGTCAGCCAACTCTCACGGAAGGAAATTCTACAGAAAGGATTTCGTCAGAAGAACAGCCATCTGGGAGAGAAGGTCAGGGACACAGAAATAATACAGAGGAGGCAAAACTATGTGGAAATGTGCATATAAACATTCAGTACTACGTGCAATAACTCTGATCAGTGTCTTCCGGGGCTAAAAATAAAAAAGTTGAGGTGGACAGAGAAAACCCTTCATGATTTGCCTTCTTTCATGGAACTAAATACATGTTTGTCACAATCCTCTATAATAACGACCTTAATAAAAACAAATGCTCCCTCCTTGACTTTCCATTAACTATGTTCCAGACATAGTGCGAAACAATTTAGTTACTACCCAAAGCCTGTGAGGTAACCAATATTAAACTTATTTACAGATGAAGAAACCGGACAATACATTTACATCGTATTCAAATAGCCTAAAACTAGCAAGCATTTGGAACTAGATTTATCTTAGTGTGTCAGAAAAAAAACATCTCAAAACCCCCACATATCAACAGGTAGACTGGGCAATTTTTACCGGCAAGTGTGCCGATATCTTGGAGAGTGAAAAGATTTAGGGTCTGGCAAACACGAAAGTCGAGGCAATAAAGCAACTGGTTCATGAACTCAAAAACAAAGAAGAGGGAAAAGGAAAGCTGCACACTATTGTGGGAATATAATGATACAATTCACGATTGGACATTTATTTTTTTAAGTAACTTAGAAAATAGGTAAAAAAAAAAAAAAACTAGGAAATATGTATCCTGAAAGCTTGTAAATGCTGATATTATATACCTAATGCTAAAGTTAAACAATGAAAATAACTATATTGTACTTAAGATCATATTTGATCCTTAAAAAAATTTAACATCATTTTTATCTAGATTGATCAGAGTTGTTTTTTTAAATTTTTTTAAGTTTATGGGCACATCATCTAATTTACTTTTTTATGTTTATTCATAAAATTGTATTTATGACATATCAAAAAGCAGTATACAAAAATGTATAAAGTATAGTGTGGGAGGTTGGGTAATAACCTCCTACAGTGTCCAAGCCCTAACCCTGCAGCCTGTGAGTATATTATCTTACAGGCACAAGGGACCCTGCAGACAGATATGAAGATCATTCTGAGTTACTGTGGTGGACACAATCTAAACACCATAGCCTTTAAAAGCAGTGAAATTTCTCTAGGTAGAGGCAGAAGAAGTATATATATATTAAAAAAAAAATGTGGTGTGGTAGAACCGGGAAGTCGCAGAGAGATTTAAGTGTGAGAAGAGTTTGATATATCATTGCTTGCTTTGACTTGCCCAGGTCTCAATGCAGGGATTGGAAGAGGCCTCTTGGCAAGAACAGCAACCCTTCTGCGACTGCCAGCAAGGAAATAGGAGGAACAGTCCTACAACAACTAGGCTCTGGATTTCCTCCACAGCGCAAGGGAACTTGGAGTAAACATTTCCTCCAGCCTCCTGAAAAGAACCCAGCAGCCTGCCTTGATTTTGCTCCTGTGAAACTGGGAGCAGAGAAACCAGCTGAGCCAACCCAGACTTTTGACATAAAGAGCTGTGAAATAATAAATCTGCATTGCTTAAAGCACTAAATTTGTAATATTTGTTATGGCAACAACAGAAAACTAATACATGCAGCGAATTTTTAAAAAATACAATGAAGTAAAAATGCAGA
Source organism: Carollia perspicillata (assembly GCA_004027735.1). Taxonomy (NCBI): domain Eukaryota; kingdom Metazoa; phylum Chordata; class Mammalia; order Chiroptera; family Phyllostomidae; genus Carollia; species Carollia perspicillata. The sequence continues at coordinate 24,580 of PVKM010008662.1, forward strand.
GAAAAGCAAAATGTGGATATCTGCAGTATCAAATGACTTCAAGCTATTCAGCAACCAACATGAATAGAAACATGAGATCTAGTCACAAAATTAACAGGCATCAACATACATAGGAGAAATATAAATAAATCCATCGAGTTGCATAATTATACCTGTTTCTGAGATCACAACAAAGTCTCTTTCATAAAGAGAGACACATACACAGAGTAAATAGAGTAAAAAAACATCATCACACCAGCTTTCGCAAATTTGTAGGTCCACTTCACAATACCTCAGCAGTTTAGTAAATGTCAAAACACAAGACCTTGCTAGTATCTGACACTTTGATCACCTAGAAAAGTGATTTCTAAATGATGTTCCAGAAGCATTAATTTTGAGAGACATTATTAGCAGTGAGATTGTTGAGCACATACTAGTGCCGGGGAGGACCCCTACTCCCCGGAGGAGAACAAAGATCATCATACTCCTAGTGGATGGGATAGAGGTCCAGACACTCTGGCCACTGCGTCTCAGTATAGGAACCTCCCAGGAAAACACAACACAAACACGGAATAAAACAAAGCTTTCACTCACAAAGAGAAGAGGCAGAACAAAACCATCTCCCACAGTGCCCATCAGTTCCCCCACCCCCACTGCCGGTGGAGGAGAGCTCTTGACCTCAGCTGCAGGGCAAATGCTTCTCTTGCTAGAGAAGAAGGACCCCTCCTCTTCCCTGACTCTGAACTATTGAAAGCTGGGGGTGTGCCTGAGGGACATTGACACACAGGTTTAAGTAGAACAAAGGAGTATTCAGAGTCTGAAACAGAAGATATTCTGCTCAAGGTGATAAGCCCTGCATAGGCTAGAGAGTGAGCTTTTTATCTCTTGGTAGTGTTCCAGTCTCCAGACCCACTTTTGTGTGGCCTAACAAAGATAACAAATCTGGGGATGAAACTGCAGGCTTTTCCAACAAATGTGATTTAAAAAAATTTCATTAGTGGGATAATTAGGCAATGGGGATCTAAACAAAGGAGACATTTTTCGTTATTAATATCATTTTTAGCCAAAAAATCCAAGAAAAAAACAATTTCAAAGTAGATTTCTATGTAACTGAATAAACCATTCCACTTTACAGGTTTATTGATGATATGACACTTAAATTATTTTATTATTTAAGTTAGTATATAGATAGCATAACTCACTGTATGCCAATTGGCACTCCAATTTCCTGGGGGTAAAACCAAACTATCTTCCTATAAAGAGAACTTTTAGTTTTTGCTCTTTATAACTGGCAGATGGACGTAGGGAAATGAAATGCATCAAGCACACCCACATGTGGCATTGTTATTAAACTGTAAGTACTTCTAAAAAGACTTCCAGTTTATAACTCTGTTTTCCCCCATCAGCCAAGTGAATCTTCCTTGGCAGTTGGACTCGCAGAATAGTTATTTGAGCCCTGGTTGGTGTGGCTCAGTGGATTGGGTACCAACCTGTGAACCAAAGGGTTGTTAGTTCCATTCCCAATCAGTGCACATGCCTGGGTTGCAGGCCAGGTCCCCAGCAGGGAGTGTGTGAGAGGCAACCACACATTAATGGTTCTCTCCCTCTCTTTCTCCCTCCCTTCCCTTCTCTCTAAAAATAAATATATAAAATCTTTTTAAAAAAATAATAATTTGACTTTCATTTTAGTAAGTCCCACAAATTAGGGAAATTGTCCAATACATTTAGGATCAATATTAATTTGAATCTTTGTCCCTTATATTAAGAATTTTTTTATTGAAACAGTTGATATGTACTATATCTAACACATATAAGGTATGAATTTATGACCCTGAAAAGAAGTCAATTCCATAATCCCAAGACACTGTAAAAACTTATTTAACCAATCGTAACCTGACCATTGACAGATGTGTAGATGAAACCAGATGCTTATATTTAGTGTTGGAACATAAAAATAAATGCAGACTAGAATAAATCATAATAGAGTAATCCAGTTTTCTGTATTCAGTCGGGAGTGGGGATAGGTAAAGAGGTTCAAATTCTACTCAAATTATTGGGTACAATATCATCTTGTAATGAGAGAACTTTGCTAAATCATTGGTCAGTCTAAAATTTCTTACCATTTTAAACACCTGTTAAATCCTCTTATAAACTTGATTGGCGTGAACATGAACACACTATTATTAAAGCTGCTAACAGTAAAATAAAAGATCCCAGAAGACTTTCATTCATTCATTAATTTCAAACACAGTCAGAAGTGAATTGATACAAGTATCTGGTAAAAGTGAAGCAGTAAAAGTGAATTTGCCACCCAGCAAGACAGAGGTAGTATTTAATGGATAGCGCCATTGAATAATTTCCGCTAGAAGGGACTCAGAAAGGTTTTTATTCTTTATTATACATAAATAAAAAAGATTACAAAGTCTTAGAATTTTATCTCAAGTGAAATTTATTCTAACACATGGTAATTAAGTCCAGGTTTCTGCTGATAAAAGATAGAGCCTTGGATATAGTATCTCTCAAAAAGATGTTATTTGAAAATGTATCAGTTTAAAGATGAAACTACCCTTTGCTTGAAACCCTACTCTACATGTTCAGACAGTCTGATATGATTGCCTCAGCTGAGTTCACAAGCCGGTATCAAAAGATGATCTTTGAGTTCACAGAAATTAAATATTATGAGATTAAGAAAAATATAGATCTAATCTATCATTCTTTCAACTTTAAAATATATTTCTCTCATATGTATCTTGCTAGATTAATTTTAGCAGTGTTCTGGTAAGCATCTGTCAGGTATGTTCATGAAGAAATTTAATTATAATTTAACCATGGTATAATTAAAATATTTGTAAATATGTGGACTAGAATTATATTCTATCTTGTCTCAAAACACTTTTTATTTTCCTGTCTTTATTGAACTTCTTGAAGAATGTGACAAATATGTGTTTCACCTAACTGGTACTCTGGCATCTTTAAAATCAGACTTCTCGAAGCTGTGCACATTAAAGTCACTCATGACTCCCAAATCGCCAGGTTTGATGACCATTTTCTCGGCACTCATCCTGTGTGGTGATCCTTACAGTGTTAATCATGATCTCTTCTAGAAACCCTCTCTCCCTTTGGCTTCCACACCTTTCTTCCCACTTCTAGTACTGACTATTATCAAGATCATCCCTCGGGCCTTTTTCTTCACCCTTCTCCTCCTCTACTGGCTCTTCCCTGCTCTAACTTCTTCCTCATTTCTCTTCTTCACAAGGTTCATTGCTGATGCCTCACCATGGGATTTCCTCTCTGAGGAACAGCAATCCCTATAACCCATTCCCCACACCCTGCTGAAACTGGTCTATAAAAAGGGTGACAAAATAATCTAGACATTTTTTAGGGAAATCCTTGAACGTTGGTGTAGAATTACCAAAGCAAGAAACAGGAGAAGAGGAAATCCGGAGAGGTGAGGCCAGCATCGAGGACCTCTTTGTTCTAACAGAACTCACCCAGAGGAAGAGGCTAGGAAAACGCCATCAAAGTCTGGGGTCTTCTAAAAGAGCGACGCTGGGGAATCAACGATGAATTTGGACTGGGGCCCCAGGGACAGGCACAATAGAACGAGTGTGTAAAGCAAGGTAACCGTGGTTTGTATGACCTGAAGCTTGGTTTTCAGTCATCTGTGTAGAAAAGTCTCATGTCTCAAGGCTACACGAAGGTTATCTGGATTGTTAGGGCCTGTGGCAATGGTAATTAAAATCCTGTTTGGTATAAAGTAACATTTTCCTAGGACTCAAATAATTTCTACGAATTAAAGTTTAATTTAATATTCATCACACCGAGGTCACCAAAAACATAAGAAGATTCTATGAGTGAGAAAAAATAGAAATGATAGACTAACAAGCACTCAAAAATATTAGAATGATTTGAAATGATTTGACATAGATTTAAATGTATATTTTTGTTATTTTTAAGGAGATATACGCCAAGCTTTAGGTTGGGGGCCAGAAATGGAAAGTCACATAAAAGATTTGGAAAAGCATTATCTGGATACTACAGGACTAAAAAGCACATGAACTAAAATTAAAAACTCAGCAGCTTGCTTTGGAACAAATTAGATACATATGAAGCAAAATCAAGTGAAGTAGAATACAGACCTAAAAACAAAACAGAACAATCCAGAAAGAAACCCAGGTGGTGGGGGACTGAAGTGGAGGTGGGAGGAAGAAACAGAAGGGAGTGTAAAAGGATATGATAATAAATGTTTAAATGTGTTTAATTAGAGCTTCAGAATTAGAAGATGCAGAAGCAGTGTTTGATGAGGTCAATGGTAAACCCATTTCCAGATTGATGAAATACATCAAGTCATGATTTCAAGAAACCCAAAGATCCTAGACAAGATAAATGAAAAGAAATATAAAATGAGATGTATCCTAGTGAAAATGCAAAAAACCAAACACAACATTATCAAAGCAGCCAGAGAGAAGCCAAAACAGAGTCAGCTCTCTACATGAAAATTCTCCTGTCTTGATTCTTTCCTATGGCTTCTCATACTAGTTCCATAATAGAGATTTTGTTTGTAAATATTATAAATGAATTATGGTTAAGTTTATGAAAAGAAACAAAAGACTTTGAATCTCTCAACTCTCCATTTTTCATTAGGAAGGTCGCATTGCATTGTCATAATTGGAAAATAATAAAAATGAGCATTAATATAAACTTAGAGAGAATTTATTTCCTAAACGGTCAGATTTTCAAAGTACATGGCATTCTTGTTTCCCCTGTCTTTACTGAGAAATGAACTGACAGCCATTATTAAATGAGATGGTAGATGTCGCAGAGTTCTATATGTCCTGTTAAATGCATGGATATAAGATACAAATGAGCTTGAAAAAGCAGCCTCCACATTAGAAAAACAAACAAAAAATACCTTTCCCTTTCTGATCTGGAAAATCGTACTAAGGATTTCCCTGTGTTTTCCCAATTGTGTTTAACACAATTGTCACATATATGTTACATTGTGGTTACATAAGCTAGGTTTTTTACTCTTCACAAACCATTGAAATTTAAATGTTGTATGACTTGTATTTTTACATTCGAAGTTAAATGTTGTGGCAAATTGTCTGAAATCGCTCTCTGGGAAACTCTCACTCCAAATCCATTCACCCATTTAATACAAGCCCCTGTCCTAGAAAAAGAGAGAGAGGGAGGGAGAGGTGAAGGCAACTCCGAGAGAATTCTTTGGTACAATTTTACAATTTTCTGACTTCAAAAGTTTTCAAAGGCAACTTTTTCCTTATTTCATTTGGCCATAGAACCTAACTGAAATTGTTAGAAGGCTATTTGTATTCTTCCTTTAGACAATTTAGGGTAAATTTGCTACAATTTATTTGCTAGCAAATTTGCTACAAAAAACATTTATTGATGGAATAAGGGCACTGCCACAGACACTATAGGGGTGTTTCATAATACATGCATCTTTCTCAAACTCTAAAATGTACTGAATTTGAAACACACCTGGCACCAAAGCTTTTTGAGTGGGACACATTCTTGTACTAAGCAATAATTGGGATCTGTTAGTTGCTAGTGTTTATAAATATATCATCACCCGCAAATAAGGCCAGATTCTCTAGAATTAACAAATTATAAAATTTCATCTCTTGAGGGTTTTCTTTGGGGGTGGGGTTCAGAAGGCGATGGGAAAATATAAAGAATCTTCTCATCTCTACAGTTTACATTTGTGGATAAGACAATTTACTTAAAGTTTTGCATTTAACAGTGCAAGATCTATGCATTTTGAAAAGACATTTATACTGTTACATTTAGAAGACAACATCTATCCAATAAAAACCAACTTTAAATTTTTAATAGGAAAAAGAAAGAAAACTGTGTCCTCAGATTTAGTTTCAATTCTTTTTTTTTTCTGTAACTTGAACTCAAGGAAATTTCAAAAATATGGGTAAATGGGTTATTATTCTCCATAGGCTACTAAACTGGCTATTTTTCTCTAACCTTTATACCAGACCCACTTCTCAGAGCCCAAAATCTTGGGTTATGATAGTGGAAAATTAGGAGTTTATTAAATATTTAATTCCCTGCTAGTTTTTTCCCCTAGAATTAAAAAGTCATTAAAAAGGGAATAAACTTAGCAAAATAGGTTGGACATTTTAACAAAGATTCTAATTACTAAGGGAAACTAGTTTCTTGTGAAACAGAACTATGTAACTAGTAAGAAAAACGAGATACCAAATTACACATCATGATCAGACATCACTTGAAAAATCAAATACACCTCATATACCTTGATGAAAAATAGGCAGATTTATGTCAAACCAATTGAGTCGAGAATGGATCAATAAGGGGTGAAGAGAATAAAAGCATAAGTTAGCAAGATTGTTAAGTTCTGACTTAAAAAAGTATGCATGTATGTATAAAGGGGGAATGGTCATGTATACATAACTGTGAAGATTATCTTGTATGAATAAAGATCAAATAATAGAAATTAGGCACATCTAATGTTTAAAAAATGTACTTAAATTATAGTACAGTCTTTGAAATATAAGAATTCTTTTCAATTTCAATTAAAAAAATAAGCGAATGTATAAGTATGCAATGATTGTGCTATTCATAAAAGATTAATTTATTTATTGAATAATCTCTACAAGCAGATATAGGCAATATACCCTAGAAAAGTTGCACCACAGAGAAAAGTTAATTCTGAGTGCTGAAGTATTTGTTTATTTACATGTATTGTTTTGTTGTGTTTTTTAATTCTTTGATATGAATGAGTTGGAGGAAGGCAGACAGAAAACAAGAAGCAGCGTGGCAGTAAGCCTATTACCTTCCCCTCAAGGAGGGTAAGAAAAGAACTTATTCTGAGAAGGGAAATACAGTATGTTCAATACAGATGTTTGATATGGAGGCAGTAGGAGAGATGTCAAAATCATACTGATCTTTGGAGCTTTATAGCATTTATTTGTTGTCCTTTATGGTTTGTTTCAGTAAATAATCATGCATCTCTGATTGAGTGCTACAGAAAACTCCTGAAATATCCAGGCAGGATATTAAAACATTCTCCATTTTTAAAATAATATTTGGATACAAGATAATTTGGAGATTCAGGGATCACTCAGGGCTCTCTTTTGAGCCTGGAGGTTTTTGCCACAGCGAATGGATACGTGATAGCGCAGTGTACCTCCAGACCCTGGGCTTTAGAGGGCCTTTGTAGTGAGCCACAAGGAAATAGCTCTACTAAATTGAACTAGATACTGTTAGGATTTGGTGCTTATTTTAGAGTACAGATATTATTAAAATAGTCATGATATGTTGCCAAATATGTGCTTTTTTGTTTTAGATTCATTTCACTGCACACAAATGCCAGAAAGTGAATATTTATTTCTCGCTCCTACCTCAGACTAAAGCAACTGTAAAATTCAAGGTTGCTGTAGCTATCATTAGCAATATTTTTCAAAGTGTTGTTTTCATGAAATATTTTTGTGTTAAAATACATATATACATAATTACTGTATGTATTACTATATATTGCTAAGACAATGGGTTATAATATTAATGTAAAATAAGATACTACTTTAAGCCAATGTTTCTGTTAAAGAGAAAACCACAAGTTCAAAGCAGTGTTACTTGTGCTAAAGCCCATGATACCAAACCTAGATTTAAACCTGGTTTGGTACCAAACCTGACCTACCTGCTGTTGCAACCCCTCCCAGAACATAATCTTAACCAGGCAGTCTGGAATTTTCTGGTCAACACCAACGAAGGAATCTCTCTCTCACTAGGCCCTTTCCATCTCCCATAGAAAGAACAGGCAATCTGCAGGATGAATTCCCTGGCCATTCCCTTTCCCCTAAATAAGACTTTTAGACCCTTAATCCATTTTTCTCCCTAACAGCCCCCATACCCTGTAAGAATCTTCCATTTTGTTCAACCCCTGAAGCACCTTTCCAGTTGCTGGATAGGATGGTGCTGATTCACGAGTCCTTCCATTCAGCCAATGAGTTCTTCACATTTTCTCAGCTGAATTTTGTTTTTGACATTTCTTTTAAGCAATTGGGCTTATCACTTCCCAGCAGTAACTCACCACTACCACTGTGAATGACCATGCCAAGAGAATAAGATAAGCCGCAGACTGGGAGAAAATACTTGCAAAAGACATGTCCAGGGAAGAAAAAATGATGGAGACAGTAAGAAGACCAGTGAGTGCCAGTGAGTTGGGGGGAAAGGGATGAATAAAGGGGACATGGAGGATTTCTAGGTCAGTGAAAACACTGTATGACACTAAAATGCTGGACATGTATCATTACACATTTGCTGAAACCCATAGAATGCACAACATCAGGAGTCAACTCTAATGTAAACAATGAACTTGGAGTGACTTTAACATGCCAATGTGCGTTCATCAATTGTAACAAATGTATGACTCCGGTGTGGAATGTTGATAAAGGGGGAGCCCACACATGTGTGAGGGAAGGTATATATGTGACTCTCTGTTCTTTCCAATTTTGCTCTGAGTGTAAAACTTCTTTTAAAAGCTAAAGTCTTTAATTTAAAAAATTACTTCTTAAGGAACATGTAGAATGCACATAGAATAGAATCTTCCATTTTGTTCAACCCCTGAAGCACCTTTCCAGTTGCTAGATGGAATATATCCACTATATATATATATATATATGTATATATATATATGTATGTATATATATATGTATGTGTATATATATGTATACACACACATATATATATGTTGGTCTTATATATATATGTTGGTCTTATGCAATGATGTTGAAATGTTATATCCAAACTAAAATGCATTCTAAATTGCAGTGCTACTTTTATTGGAAAGGTATTAGAAATGAGTAAATCACATTCATTATATCTAATATATATTTCACATGTATACATGATTAAATATAAAAGTTATATATTTAGTAATTTTATAAGTAATTGAATAAGTAATTTTACTAATAATAGTTTAATAAATAAGAATCCAATGGCATTTCAGATTAAAATTACTTTAAAAAGCATATAAATGTTTTAAAAAATAACACCTCAAACAATTCACATACAAACTGATTTAATGAAGAGTAAAACATTTACACACATGCACACACAGTCACATAATATTTTAATAACACATCAGGCCTTTGAAACATACATTTAAAAATAACTGTCAAAGTAGAAAAAATAACAATAGAAAACACTAAAAGAAATGCCATGTAAAAAGTAAAATGTTTAAATTAAAAATATGTATTGCAATTTACCACCTCATGTCTTACTTTTAGCTAGCCACATTAGCTTTTTTAATCTAATTTTAACTTTCTTGTATCCTATCTTTGTTTCCGTAATTTGTTATTATAATTTTTGTTCGTAAGTTTTATTATTGTATTATAAAACATTTGAATTACAAGACACTTTATGACATCTTAGCTTGGTTGATCTACAATTTGTGTCTGTCTTCTTGAATGACAAATTAAAGAATAAAAACATCTTTATTCACTGCAATTACTGTATAAGTCAAATTTTATAAAGCAAGGAAAATAAAATATTCTCACTAGTAGTAGTGCAAACTAAAATGGTGGACATCATTTTAAACCTTGGATATCACTGTTTCTTAGGAAGCACATGGAACTTAATTAATGATGTTTTCAAGATGTAAACACAAACAAATAAATTAGGAGGGAAAAAAAGGCAGGGAAAATGATAAAAACCTGAAGTTACCTTGAGCCACTAGATGGAGCCCAGGCATCTATATGGCAAAATCCTCACTATGGTAACAATTAACTATATTTGATTACTTAAAATTGACAAATGAGATGTGTGATCTGAAGAGGGTGGGGGTGGGGATAGGTGTTTTTCTAGATTATAGTATCTTGGCAGATGTGAATTAATTGAAAATAGACATTTTTCTCTTCTTCAGGGTCCTCCTTCCTGAATACAGTCTCCAACACACAAACACAGACTTCATCAGTTTTGTGCCTGCCTCTCAAATTCTATTCTGTAAAGACCTCTCTAGAATGATCAGTAACACTCTTAAGATTCTAGCTTTACTTCTTAATTTTTTTTCTGAATCTACTTATCATATAAAACATTTATTTTTGTTTTTTTATCATCTATGAAGCCTGTCTAGAAAAAGCCAAGCCACTGTTAATATAACAAGAACAGTTTGCATGACATTGATGTAACCCGGCAGCCAAGGAGAGTGGACTGAAATGTGCATGTGTGAACAATGATGACTTCACTGTACTAGTCAGTGGGGGTGGTAGACACTGTTAAGTGAGCATGTGTACTGTGTGGGCATCACATTCAAAATGACTGAGCAAGTAGAGCAACAAATCTGTATCAAATTTTGTGTTAAGCTTGAACATTCTTCCATGGAAACTATTTGGGTGATTCAGAAAGCCACAGCTTGGACACCTGGTAACTGGCAGCTTCACCACAACAATGTGGCCGTTCATGCATCACATCTTGCGTAGAATTTTTTGGCGAAACATCAAATCACCCAGGTGACTCAGCCCCTCTATAGCCCAGATTTGGTGTACTGTGACATCTAGCTTTTCCAAAAACTAAAATTACCTTTGAAAAGGAAGAGATATCAGATCATCTATGAGATTCAGGAAAATACAACAGGGCAGCTGATGGAGACTGGGAGAACTGTGTGAGGTCCCAAGGTGCCTACTTTGAAGGGGACTGAGTTGTCATTGTCCTATGTACAATGTTTCTTATATTTTGTAAAATCTTCCATAAATGTCTCTATTTTACATAGTGCATGGCTGGATAGCTTCTGGACAGAACTGATATATATCTTACATGTGGTTACAATAATTTCATTTAACAAAGCTCGTGGATATCAACTTCAAAAATATATGAGACAAACAGATACCATCAGATTGCCAGGTACCATCTTGGAAAATGATAGTCTGAGGACCAGGAAGGGAAGGATTTCGTGAATGGCAGCAAAGTTTACGACTCTCCAGAGAACATAATTTTGGTATTTGTAATGATAATGTAAATCATTTCTGTTGTTTTTGATAAATCCTGGAAGTTCGCAATGTAGAGTATTTGGAGCTTCGCTAAGGCAAAGATCAGAGTCTCATGTTTTGTCATGCAGCTGCTGTCCCTGTAGGAGCCTCTTGGTTTAAGAGCTGGTCTAGTTAAGTGCCTACAGGCTGGGTGGTAACACAGTTTTGTTCTCAAAACACTATTTATTTATGAAACAAATGTTTGTTTCACTTCTTTGACAACATTTTTTTTAAAATCTCAATTTTGCTATTTTCTGTTTTATATTTGCAATTAGTAGGGAAAATACATCAGCTACCAGACAGAGGACGTGGACCTGGATACCAGAAGGAAAAACAGTGAGTGTGGGAATGACCAGACTGAGCCTGAGGCGTCCTCCTGGTGCTTCACATACTAGCTCACATACGAAGGTCATTTGTTCGGCAACCGCAGTGTATTAGCTATTGAGCCAGGGAGGGCCGAATACCAAGGAATACGAGCTAGGAAAAAACTCAGGAGTTTAATGAGGGAAAAAACCTGATAAACGGACAACTGCAGCACAGTGATATAGGAAGTATAAATTACAATGGGAAAATATTGGAAGGTTATCTGCCTTGGTGGTACACACGGTTTGGAAGTCAAAGGGAGAGAGGAAAGGCTCCCATGAGAAGATAATATGCTGATTTCTTAAGCCATTACAAATTGAGGCAAATGAGGGACGATTGTGACTGAAGAGCAAGGAATGGAGATTCTTCCCACAGGCCCAGGCTTGGGTGCACTATGAGAAACTCACTTCTTCAGATAGGAAAGTATCAACAGGATTGAAAGAAAAGTCTGGTGCAGGAGAAGCTAATCACAAAGGATCTTATTATAGCGTGCCTGATGCCCAGAGCAGTCATGGAGGGTTTTAGTCCGGCAAAGGAAACTCATTATATTTTTATTTCAAAACAGTCAACCAATATTCCTTTTAAAAGTAAATTTTACATGTATCTTTTAAAGGTTAAGTCAAATCACATTACTCCTCTGCTCAAAAATTTCCAGTAGTTTCTCATGAATTTTTTAAATACTTGCCAGCAAGTTTTTGTAGATTCTGTTGTTTGACACATCTCTTCCTCTTCTCCGCTTCCATCAATCCTTCCCATTGATGATCTTTGAACTGTTCCCACATCACATCAATTGTACTCCCATAGCGGGGCTTAACCATCCTTCCCCTCTGCTTGGATTCCTGTTCCCTGATTCACAGTTGTCTCCCCCACACTTGACCTCCCCCAGGTGTTTGCTGAGAGTTCACAGGGAGCACTGGTGGCATCCATTGCCATCCTTCCTCCCCCACCCCCCAACTCCTCCTCCACTTCCCTTGCCTTGCTTTATTGATCCTCGTATCCAGCTTATTGCCATGTAACATGCAGATTAAACATGTTGATTAAAAAAATCAACATACTTCTACAGTCTGCCTTTCTCTACTGGAATGTAAGCTCCCTGAGGGCTTTGATTTCTGTTTGCACTGGTTTTGGTGTGTCTTTAAAATCTAAGACAATTTCTGACTCCTACCTATGCCAATTAAATATTTTTTCAATGAATTAAATTATTCCTGGAGAAAATAATGTATTGAAAATTTCAGAAATCTAAGAAGAGACATTATAAGGACCTTTAATTCATACTTAATAGTGCAGAGGGAGAAAACCTCCATGATTAAATCGGGAGCTCCCAAAGGGCATGACAAGACATTGTCTATTCTCATGCGGCCTCAGGCCGAGGAAATAATTAATGCTAGCTTCTGGAAAAGTATTTGTTTCAAAATGACAATGACAGAAAAACAGCAGAAATAATTCTGTATTTTCAGAGAGAAATAACCTAGCAACTAACAGGTGTCATTCTTATATAATTAATCTTCATCAACACTATACTTTGCCATCTATTGATATCTCTATTTGATACGTTCTATTCATTATCATATTCAATCCTCTCAAATAAGTGAGATTTCTCCTGTTCCTTTTTTTAATAGAGAGGGAAGCAGAGTGATCATAAGATAGGAAATAATGGCTTTGGACTGAAACCCACCTCCACGGTGTAGAAGCTGTTCACTGGAGGGGCATAAGGGAGGTCCGTATCTCATAAACTTCTTTTCCTTGTTGAGTTTGGTAGAGCTGCTCACTACCATTAATGGAGTACCCACACTGTGCTTTAGGTCAGAGGACTAAAAACAAAACAAGATATATCTTGTCCTCAAGAAGTTTATGGATGATAGAGAAAATGTGACTAATTTATAAAACTGTAGGGCATCATTTATTTTCTGGTATAGTAGATTTAAGTATAAAATGTTATAGAATGATTTCCTAAATATTTTTGAGGCTATACTTTTCTAAACACCATTCTCTACCGTAGTTACCAATAACATCTGGATAATTTCAAGATATTATCAAACTAATATATCCATCTGCCAATCTACTACTGGTACTAAATAATAGAACCCTAAGCTTAGAGTTTAATTGTACCTCGCTTAAACGCTGGTAAAAATTAACTTTATTTTGGGGGGGCAACTGTCCTGGTTTCAGAAAGGACGTTTTGGAATATGGGGAATTTGAACCCTAACAGCAGCTCTCACCTAGCGCCTCCCTCTTTGCTAATTTCAGTATCTAAAAAGGAACTGATGATGGTAGTACAATCTCTACATCCAAAACATATTTTTGACACTCATTTATGTTATAATTTCTGGATCTGAGTTAATAAGAAGTTTGAATTCTTCTGATACTACACATGCCCTTTACTTCAAATTTTTGTTGTTTGAACTCTTTGAATTCTATAGTAGTGTTTACTTCTGTTTGTGCTACACATTTTTCTGGGAGAAATACATGCCTACATACTTTATCGTCTTGTAGAGACAATGTGTTTTCATTGTTAATGGCATAGGTTTTAATGTAAAATATTTTTGTGTGCGGGTCTGGGCTTGCAGGTTAAGTGACTTCGGACAATATACTTAACCTTCCTCTAAG
>PVKM010008663.1:0-38521 GCA_004027735.1 Carollia perspicillata
AAAAATGGTATAACTTTGCTTTATTTACCCCAGATGTCTATTGTTACGTTGGCTGTTGTCATCTCCTTTATTTGACAGTCTGAGGGAAAAGAAGAAGTCACACACTACACAGTGTGTGAGCCGCGGCACACTGGCTGAAAATCACTGCGCTACCAGAATGGTTGAAATTATACTAAAGAAAAGCAGAGTCCTTCTGGGGACCACCTGGGTGTGAAAGATGATATTAGCATATGGATCATTAAAAATAGATTTTCACATCGCTGGTGGGTTGTTAAATAGCACAGAAAGGTGAGATGGAGCATTAAGAAGCAACCAGAAACGCAGATCCCAGAAACAGTCAGAGGAGGGCAACTCAGGCAAAGATCTTGCCAGAGGCAGCTGACAACATGCGTCTGGGCAGCAGAGGGCGCTATGGTATCGCGGTTGTCAAGTTCTAGTTTTCCTAAGGAGAAACTTCAGATTTATGGTTCTGGCAAAGTGGACATGTTAGTGATTCTTCCATGATAAACAAGTCAGCTACAGACACTGGGCGGGAGCTTTAATGATCTGTATCTTCTGAAGCCCAGAGCGTGATCGGCCCACGGCTCCCTCTGTGTGGACTCAGCCTGTATCGCACCCAGATTTCAATGTATTTACCTTCAGGCCAGTGTTTTTCCTCCTAACTCTGCAGGTTCGGATTTGGAAATAAGTCATCCGCATCTTTGCTTAATTGACAGGAGAAATTTGAGACACAGGCTCATGTAGCAGGGGAAATTTTTCTAAGTACCAAAGACACTTTATTTAGTTCTTTATGAAAGTTAGTTTTTAAAAAAAAAAAATTTTTAACTCTATCAGCTGGCAAAGATGCGAATGACTGAGTTGGCGGAGTGGGTGAAACCGTATACATCGACTCTCCCATCAGAACCTCTGCCCTACTTTTCCCTCCTGTCTCCCATTAACATCTAGTTTCCTAGCCATTCAGGCAGCCTCTTGAAAATAATTCAGTGCTTCATTCCTATCTATATTCTTGCTTAAAATAGATGGCCCGGTTTAGGCACAGTGAATTGTTCTTTTGTCTCTGAGGTCCATCCCAGTTTACGAGTCCATGCACACCAAAAAATGTGCCTATCTTCTTTTAAAACTACTAAAATTTGACCAGCGAGTCAGCTCCCCACGTGCTTTTGAAAAGCTAGCAGGGGTGGGAGCCCGTGGGAACATCATCATATCTAAGAGAGGTTTCTCAACCGACCTGTTCCCTAACGTGAAATGGATTCTCATAACTCAGAGCGCTGTGTTAGTTTACGATGGTTGCCATAAATTACGACAAACTTAAAGCACCCGAAATTTATCCTCTCACTGTTCCAGAAGCTAAACGTTGAAAAGCAGGCTGTCAGCAGGGCCATGTGCCTTCTGGATGCCTCAGGGAAGACTCCTTCCTTGCTTTTCTGTACAGGTCTGGTGGTTGCTGGTGATCCTTGGCATTCCTTGGTTTACAGACACATTATTGCAATCTCTGCCTCCACTTTGATGTCCCTCTCTTTTTGTGTCTTTGTATTCTCTCCTCATTTTATAAAGACACCAGTCAATGGATTTAGGTCCTACTCCTAAATCTATTATGATATCATCTCAATCCTTAACTAATGATGTCTGCCCAGACCCTATTTCCAAACGAGATCCCATTCTGAGTTTCTAGGTAGATATTAATTTTAGGAGGACACTATTCAACCCTTATAAGCACATATCAAATGCAAACAAAGGTGATTTTTACAGGTTTTGATTAGGGGGGAAAAAGAAGCAAATTAACCAAATATAATTATCATGAAGATGCTAAGAGCAAGAAATGAGTACTTAAAAAAAAAACAAACACAAATACAAATATGCTTCCAGCAGGGGCTTACTTACTATTTATTAGTGGAGTTAACATAGAACTGAAACTAGCTAGTTGCTACACACATAAACTGACAAGTATGACTGCCAAGGATCAAACAACGTTGCTTGGGTAAATGCTTTATAACTGTACAATTCGAACTGTACTTGTATCAGATATAAATAAAAAGTTGGGTGAAGGATGAAAGTTACAGATTTGCATTAATATAGGCCAATTGTTTACTTTCTCTGGGCCCTTGCTTCCTTATTTTCAAAACTGAATAAATAATACCTTCAGAATTATGCGAAAATCTGTAGAGGCAAAGGACAGAGGAAATGATGCCACAAATGCGGTTCATTGACTTGCCTTCTTTTCTCTCATTTCTTCAAGTACTCGGGCTCTTTCTCAGCTCAGAAACAAAGTCATCCTTTGAAGGGTGCACAAGTTGAGGGGTGCACAAATACCTCCTGATTAGTTATGTCATCAGATGATAATACTAGGCATTTTGGGGGCATTGTTACAAAAAGGAATTGTCCTAAAAGGTTGCATAGATACCATGATGAGATATATATATATATTAAAAAAGGAAAAAAATGTTCAGTACTCAACTGTTTTCCATGGAACCAAACACCTAGGCCCCTGAACAGTTCATTTAGTTGACAAATATTTATTGAACAGCTAAAGCTCTGAGCCCAGTGGGTTTTTTATTTTTTATTCGGCAAACAAGCATGGATCACAGGATTACTATGTGCCAGTAGTACGTTGGACATGGGCCCTGCTCTCATGGAGCCCAGTCTGGTCAAAGAGAGAGAGAGAGAGTGAGGAAGAGAGAAAGACAGAGAGAGAGAAACATCAACGTGAGAGAAAAACTTTAATCAGTTGCCTCCCAAATGCGCCCCAAGTGCAGATCAAAGCCGCAACCTAGACATGTGCCCTGACCAGGGTTCAAACCCTCAACATTCTGATGCGCAGTCCAACCACCTCAGCCATCTGACAAGGGCGTAAATCAGTTTAATGCGTAAATCGATAAATAGACTAAAATTTTTCTTTGTATTTTTTAGCTTTCCCGGTTGAACTAAATCTTGAATTCATTTACCCCAAATCATTTTTTTCCCCTATACATATTGACCAAAAGCCCACTCTGCCAGGCATTGTGCTAGGACCAGCAACACACGGGTAGCTAAGACAGGCTCGAACCAGTTCCCAGAGACCACAAGTCAAAGTGTAGCTACCGAGCCACGTGTGTTAGGGGATGCGTGCAGTTACGCGTAGTGTGGAGGTAGCTGGGTCAGATTTTAATGGAAATTGGCATAGAGGACCATGGAGGACTTTTAGAGGAAGCAATTTTTAAGCTGAGTATAGCCGAGCAGGTGGGGGAAAGGGAGGATTCCCAGAATAACAAAAAAAGTATACTCAAAGGCCCAGAGTCAAGAGCACAGCGCTTCCTGGGACCTAGCACTCTGCTGTGATGAGAGTGGGTAGAAGGCTTCATTTCGAGAAGTGGTAGATGCCCAGATGAAGTCTTGCACCTCCGTTAAATAGCTGGCAAGGATAATCCTGCCAAACCCTGAGATTGGAGGGAATGCATCAAGTGAAAATGTAAACACCTTCATAATGATGCATAGTCCCAGGAGCTTTACACGCCGACCTAGGGGAGTCAATGCCTCTGAGCCAGGAATTGGCTTTTACTCTTCACGTGGAAGCCAAAGAGCACATTATATGGTAAGTTGATGTATCACCGCTCCTCTGTTAAGGTGTTGATTCACACTTTTAAAATGAGTTGCCAGAGGGGAGGGGTGCCGGGGAACTGAGTGAAAGAGGTGAAGGGGCTAAGGAGCACAAATGTGCAGCCACGAAGCAGTTGGGAGATGTAAAGTGCAGCCCGGGGAACACGGTCGGTAATACTGCAGTACCTGCGTGTGGCTTCCGGTGGGGCCCGGAAGTGTCCGGGGAACGCATTACAACAAAACATATCATTCTCCAACCACTATGCTGTACGCCTGAAACTAACACAAAATAGTAATGAAGTCAACTGTAATTGAAAATTGAAAATTCCAGGAAAAAGAAATAACTTCTACCCACCCCCCTACCCCCGCCCCCAAATAAATACAAATTAAATAGGCAAAGTAAGTAAATAAATAAAATAAAATGAGCGCTTTTCTCAAACGGAGGCTCTAAATTGCTGAGAAGCAGCACATGACAGGATGCTTTAACGTGACATCACCCATGTGTTTTGTGTGAAGTTCTGCTCTTGCACAGTCTCCACAGCATGGCCCAGTGATCAATACCAGCCGTTTCCTGATAGAGGGATTGGTGATGAGAACCTAGTCTGGGAGACAGCCAGCCAACTGACATGCAAATAGAACTTAAAAAAGGTCGTGCTTAAATGAGATTCTTTCTTGTATTTTGATCAGGCAGAGTTGAAAGCAAATCTCCCACATACACTGCATTTTTTTCCTTCTAAGTGGAGATCAGAAATGTTTCCCTGTCAGTTGTAAACTTCCACAACCTGAGGCTATTAGCATTGATAATTAAGTAACTCTGTTATTTATGAGAAGGATTAAGATACATATTCTTCAAGGAAAGAAACAATTGGAAAAACATACATATATCAGCCAGTTCCACGGCTGATTTTTCCCCTTCCCTAAAATTAAATGAATTCTTCATTCGCTATTATAAACTAAATATTTCCTTTGAGTCCAATTAGCATTGCTGAAAGAAAAAGCAAATCAACGCTCTGTTCAGCATGCATCAATGTAATGGAAAATCAGGTCTTTTATTCTAGCTTTAATAACTGCAGCTTGATTAGAGGCAAAGAAAGGCTAGGAAGGGAAAAGGGGGAAAGGAGAAGGGCTGCCAAATTAGTTCTGTAAGAATTCTCAACCTGTCTGCTCTCTGGCTCACTATTCAAATGCTAATTGAGCCTTTTGGTAAACAGAATGGGTAATCATGGAAGACAAAAACAGACGCAGAAAACAAATGAAATATCACTCCTTATCCCAAGCAGCGTGGCATTTTTCTGATAAGCTTTGCAAGACTTAAAATTTTAAGTCCTTGGGTCTTTTTTTTTTTTTTTGGATAGAGTATAATTAATATAATAAAATAAATATTGCATAATCAAATAAAAATGACAAAGAACTGCTTTGTTTCAACAATGAAACCAGTCATGTTATAATTAGATAAGAGGATTTATATTCACAGCTATAAACATGAAAGTAGAGCATGAGGCTGGATAAAGGCAAGTTTTTAATTCTTAAAAATTAATTACATGGCATTATTCTTATCAGTACACAGAAGGCATTAATTATACAATTAATAAAAAGATGAAAGGGATTTTTTTTCTTCCTTGGCGATTGTAATGCGAATGGGGGCATTTGGTTTTATACCCAGAATTGTCCTTCAGGCATTTATATAATCTTCTTACGAGGCAATGTCAGGACCCTAAACCAGTTAGCAGGAATATTGAATGGAGTGGGTCTCCGTGTTAGCGCTCAGACGCACTTCCGAAAGGTTATGGATTTCCATGTAACGGGGATCTAAGGTGTAATAGGTTTAATTTGAGGTCCTCTTTAGAAGATCCGCGGGAAGCATTGTCGGCAATGTGTAATAGCCAGTGAGAAGGGGCGGCTCACTCCCTCACACGGGGCTTCTTCCTTAAGAATGACAAAGTGATTATCCTCGTACAACAGTTATTTCTCTGAGTGCTTCCATCATCAGCTCAGCACCGAAAATGCCTGGCGTGTGTGCTACTGCTTTAGCTGTGGAGATGTTTTCCAGCTATAAATAACGTTCACGGAAGAGGAGACCGGGCCGTGAAAAGATAGCTGGCTATCCGGAGCAGAGCCACAGGCCAAATCCATCTGAGCAAACTCCAAGGGACGGTCCAAATTCTCTGGATGTCTTGCGATTGTGTTTTATCAGCTATTAGTTGGAGTAAACGGGCTATCAGCCAGAGGCAGGGAATCTGTTGTTGTTTTACACTAATTGTTGATGTGCCCACACAGTCCTGGTGTAGCAATGGTGTTTGGCTGGGACGACCTGCCAGCAAAAGCGTACATGGGAACGACATACTACAGATTCTCACCCCAAAAGATCTCCCACAGCTACTTTAAGACTATGGGTTAACTGCTCAGTACTTAGTTGAGTGAACAAAGACAGGAAATACATATTTTTTAATATATTTTTTCATTTTTTAAGATTTTATTTATTTATCTTTAGAGGGGAAGGGAAGGAGAGAGGGAGAGAAGTATCAATGTATGGTTGCCTCTCGTGCGTCCCCTGCTGGGAACTGGCCTGCAACCCATGCATGTGACCTGACTGGGAATCAAACCGCTATCCTTTTGTTCGCCGGCCCGCACTCAATCCACTGAGCTACACCAGCCAGGGCCGAATTTATTTTTAAGAATAAAGAAATACATAGACCACCAGTGCATAGCCACTTAATGGTCTTTTTTTTTTTTTTTTTGATAGTCCTGAAGACAGTACTCTAAGCTACTGCTTTTTGGTAAAACATATGTCTAAAAATGACTATTAAGAAAGAGAGAAAAAATCAAACCTTCTTAGGTTTTCAGTTATAGTGTGCTGAAAATGCAAAGCAATTGTTCTTATAAATATAGGAGAGTAGTGGCTATGAAAATACAATAAAAAAATGTGAATGAAAAATAAATTTGTCCAGAAAGTATCCAGCCATATACTATGAAAAATAGAGACATTTATTGAAGAAGATACAAGAAACTTTGTACATAGGACAATGATGCCTCCGTCCCCTTCAAAGTTATGACAGTCTAGAGGACATTTGGTTCGTTGGTAGTGGTTTGAATCAAGCCAGGAGCAGCTGCAGCACAATGTTCCTTCTGCTCTGGCAGCAGAAGCTATGGAACAAATCTTGCCACCACACGTTTCATGCCAACATCCTGGTCAAAACCTCAGACACAGTGGTTTCTGGAATCCCCAGATCAGCTTCTATTCTCACACTGTCCGTCAGCGATCTTCGTGGACCGCAGCCCGTACGTGTTCAACATTCCCCGATGTTCTGCTTGTTGCAGGCCTTCTAGAACGCAGGTCACTTTCAACAGCTTCTCGACCATCTCTGATGCCTTTGTGCCACGTTTTTTAAAATAATTTTTGTATTTTAATTGTGGTTCAAGTACAGTTTTCTATCTTTTACTCCCATCTGATGCCACATTTTTATTTGCGCTGCATTCATTGCATCATTCCCCCAAACCTTCTGAATCACCTGAATAGTTTCTCCATGGAGGAATGTTCAAGCTTAATGTAAAATATGATGCAGATTCACTGCTCTACTCACTCAGTCACTTTGAATATGACAGCGCAGGACACTTGCTCACTCAATGGCATCTACCACCCCCACTGACTAGTACAGTGAAGTCATCATTGTTCACACATGCACATCCCAGTCCACTCTCCTTGGCTGCCAGGTGATGTTGATGTCACACAAACCATTCTCGTTATACCGTTATATTAACAATGGCTGGAATATTTTCTGATGAGACTATATATATATATAGTCTATATATATATATAGTCATTAAAATCATTAGAGAAATTTCTTTCCCTCTTTTCAAAGAATGCTTTGAGAGCTAAAAATCATCTGACATGAACACAGAGAACTAGTCACTGCCTAAGGATCAAGTTGTGTATACCGTATTAGATCATCATAGCTGTTAATACTCAAAAGACGCTCTTGCTTTGGCCTATTTTTTTTTTTTTTGTATTTCAACTGGCATCCTGGGTGTGTTCATCTCGATACTCAAATATGTGCACATGCATGTGTGTGTGCAAAATACAGACGCTTGTTCCCTTGCTTCAGGAAAATTTACATAGGAAAGCCTAAAAGTTCAACAATCAACTTAGAGGCCAAGTACTCCGGAAATTATTAAGATTATGCACCATTGCCATAATATGGGATAGATCTTGTCGGTGTAAACAACTCAAGAATACCTTTAACCCCTTCTCTCTTTTATAAATACGTACGCATGCATGGATGGCTCAAGCACAAAATGCTTTCAGGTTGACCTCCCAGATTCATTCTGTGTGTTGGAGAGGTGCCCTTCCCAGTAACTTGAAACAAACCTAGGAAGTATTTCATCATGAGAATTTAGGGTGGTGTGGAAAAAGTTTAATATGAAATATTTCATCCAGATTGCTGATCCAATCCAGAGAAAGCTGACTAACTTTGACATTTTGTTATTCAAACTGTGGAAAATGATAGATTTATGTAAGGTCCATTCAGACTTACTCCATTCTTCTGGATAAAGGTTTCATGAACCTTGTGTGGTGACTCTACTCAGTCAGCATATATAATTAGATCATGAATTTCCTTAGATGTAAGAGATCATCTGAATGTACAATTATAGAATCAGTTTTATAAGATAGTAAATTCATCACTTAACACTATTAAACTTTAAAAATATATCTTAAGAAAGATAATAGTATAAATCACAGTGAGAGACCGATTTTTTGTTTTTATTTTAATGTTGTAAGTTGCAACCTGTGGTAGTTCCAGATTTAAGATCAGTGTGGAGCACTGAACCTGTAAGGCAAGTTAACTGTTCTTTAAAAAAAATGAATAGTTATTTACCTAGAAGGAAAACTAGCAAATCAAGAGAAGTGTTTCTTATTGTAATGGAAGAAGTACCATAGTTATAAATGCTCTCCTTGCATAGATAGCAAATAGTGGGATCCGCCTGCAGATTTTTCAGGCAACGCTGTAAACAGAAAAAATACATTTCTGTAGTCTTTCTCAGTCTCTCCTGCTCTCTCTCTTTTTTTTCTCTCTCTCTTCTGCTCTTACCCTTGCTCTATCTCTAATACCTAGGCCAAGTTTCTCATCATCATGCTGACCCTTGAAGACCCAGTCCCTACTGCTTCCTTAGCTCACCTGTGCCTTACCTGGGTCTTTGCATAGCCTTGTCTACACGTTGTCTCTTCTTTGCCTCCTCAGAAGACACCATGCTGACCCAACGTTACAGGCAGCAACTTTGGAGTTTAAAAAAAGTGAATTGTAGATATTCTTCCCATCAGTTTGCCATCTCAGGTAAGTTACTTTCTAAACCCGTTTTCCCCTTTAAAATGTGAATAGTAATACCATCTACCTCACAAGATTATTGGGTCAGTAAATGGAAGAGCTACAGTAGCACAGAGCACAGAGTGAGCACTCAAGTATCAGCTGTTACTATGCCCGGGTATGTGACCCTGGGCACACCGGTCATCTGCAAAGTGGGACAGGCAATCCCTACCTCACAAGGGCTTGCACCGATGTTAAGTAAAATAACCTATGTCATGTGCCTTGCACAGAGTCTGACACGTGATCATTGTCAGTGGTGTCCAAACTTTTGGCATCTCTGCGCCACACCGGAAGTAGGGTTGTCTTGGGCCACACATTAGATTAAATACACTGTGACATGTCATCATAAAAAAATAATCTCATAATGTTTCAAGTAAATGTACAATTTCGTGCTGGGCCACAATCACAGCCATCTCTGGCTGCATGTGTTCCATGAGCCGAAGGTTGGACACCCCTGATTAGATAATAAATACGTGTCTGGAAGTATATTTCTTCAATTTTCCAAAATGTTACCTATCAAAGGATTAATGTCTTCTAATAAGTAACGCAAGTGAATTAAGTGATTGTAAGGCAATGAATGTGGATTATTAAGGAAGAGGCGAGAGAACTGAGTGCTGGGAACTCCAGTCTTTGGAAGTGACCAACGTGAGAGATGAAGAGAGAAATGCCAGAACTTAGGGAACCTTGGAAGACAAGGGAAGAAGGTGTATCAAGGAGAGAGTGGCCAACGGCATCAGGTTCTGCTGCTGGCTCAAAACACGGAAGATGTTATTTTCTGCTATCTGGGAGCTTTCCTCAATCCACGTTCATTCGTTTGTGTGTGAAACAGTGAAAACCAGCCCTGGCTGGCGTAGCTCAGTGGATTGAGTGCAGGCCTGCAAACCAAACAATCGCGGTTTGATTCCCGGTCAGGGAACATACCTGGGTTGCAGGCCAGTTCCCAGCAGGGGATGCATGAGAGGCAACCATACATTGGTATTTCTCTCCCTCTCTCCTTCCCTTCCCCTCTAAAGATAAATAAATAAAATCTTAAAAAAAAAAAAAAACAGTGAAACCCACATTCTTCTCCTT
Source organism: Carollia perspicillata (assembly GCA_004027735.1). Lineage (NCBI taxonomy): Eukaryota > Metazoa > Chordata > Mammalia > Chiroptera > Phyllostomidae > Carollia > Carollia perspicillata. The sequence goes on from PVKM010008663.1 coordinate 10,005, forward strand.
CGGGGTCTGGACTATTCATTACTGCTAAAAGTCACAGGAGACAGGGTTTCAGCAACTTCGTATTTGCCCGCGTGTCCACTTGCCTTACTTTCAAGCCTCATTTCTGACATTTTCCTCTGGACAAGATACCATCAAGTTGTTCCATTTTAGCCACTTATAAGTTTGTGGGGAAAGCAGATTTTAAACCTGTCCTTAGTCCCATCATTCACTGCAAGCGAACGTTTTATCATAATTGCAGGTTTGGCTCAACGCTAAAGAGCCGCCGATCTCATCGCGCTGCTCGTGAGTGGAAACCTTGTCATCTGGTGTGGGCATACTTCATTTTAAAACTTTGCAATGTTGATAAGTACCATCAAAACTATGTAAGCTTCACTCTTCAAGTTCCAAGTTGTTAGGCAGAATAGAGTTAATACAATGCTTCTAACACTGGGCACTTCCACTAAGCACCCTAATTTGATGCCTTTAGAGGATTGCTGAGCCTTTCTTAGAAAAGTGGACAAAAGTTCCTAATATATGGACAGTAAATAATGACAAAAGAAACCAGTTCTTTCTGGTTTCCCTGTTAACATAAACATGAGAAATTAAATTTGTCAGAAGAGACTATTCTGTGGATATTCTAAATCGGTGTTATATGTTTGCAATTGATTTTATGGGTTCCCCCACGAGGAAGTTGAGAAAAGAATGCTTTATACATCAAAAGCCGACCCAGTTGATGATACTCATCTAGTTTATTATATTCATAAAGCTTGGAACTAAAAGGAACTTGAGTTTTGTTTTTAACTTTGCTGCTTCCCACCAACTCATCTTCATGAATGTTCCTTCCTCAGGTAGCATTGCGCTGTGGTTGTGGGTCATCCGATGTTCATCTGGCCTGATTTACTCTGTGCTCTGCCTTTCCATAGAAATGATTATATTTGTTCCCAAGCAGTAGTACCCTAATTTCTTTGTGGTTTCCCCTCATCTTTATTTTCTATCCCTTTAACCATTTAGACATTTCGTATTTTTAACATACTTTTAAGATATCAAGATTACGTGTTTGCTCAACTGCTATGTTGTTTTGAGCCCAACTTTTGAGATACAGGAATTGTTCAGAGGAGGTTTTATGTTTGAAAATATGTAGGGAGTGGCTAAATGCACAAAGTCGAAGGACCAACTGCCTGTTGTGAGTCCTTTTTCTCCTTCTGACTCTCTGTGCAACCCTAAGCAAGTCATTTATCATCTCTGTTTCTTTGTTTTCTGATCGATACAACTAGATTAATAATAGCATCTCTTTTATAGCATCGTTAGACGGATTACATTGATTAATCTCTATCAACCATAGGAAAGAGCACCACACAGAGTAAGTGCTATATATGTGCTTGAAAATTAAATTTACTTAATATCATAAATAATGGCACCATACAGGAGATATATGGCATCAATTTACTGCATTTCTATCTCGTAGATATTTATGTCTAGTTCAACCTCAAAACCTAGGGGAAAGCCACATTTCTTTATTGGTGCTATCTGTGTTTATAATCATGTGGCATAAATATTCATGATTAAACTCTGCCAGTCCCTATAACTCTGTACATGTCCCTTTAATTAATACTAAAAATTATTAGACTGAGAAAAAATACTGTCAGAGTGTAGTTAATATAAAAGGAAGACCAGGGAACATATCAATTATTGATTTTTTAAAAGAATAATGACCCCAAAAGACACATTAAAAATTAATAATTCCACATTGACTGTCTAGATGACCCTACACCAAGATGTAGAAGATTCTGTATTTTAAAATGGTGAATTATTATAGCGAGTTTAAATCATTAAAGAAACACACAGTTATGAAAATGAAACCAATGTTTATATATTAAATATCAACAAAATCATAACATACTGGAAACTTGAGTTATCTAATTTGTAATTTGATAGTATTAAAATTAAGAAAAAATGCTTTCAATCAAATTATGAAACTATAAGGTAAAATAGCTGGAGTAACCTAATTTCCTGCTTGCCAGGGACAGCCAGATTATTTTTCTGTTTCATTTGTTATTATGGCTGTTTCATTACTTGCCCACAATAGAAAATAGAGGAGTAAACTTGAGGTCTAACATGGAAACACATTGCATAAATGTTTAATTAACTCAAAATAAAGGTAAGTGTGTCCCATTAATGCTGACAGTGGGATCTGGACGTTGACCAAGGCCATGAAGGTAGCTTCTGGGACAGAACTGCCCATGGTATGGACGTGAGGGAGGTACCATCAAATCAGATCATGTCAACATCAGAAGACTCACCTTCTTCTCCTTGACCCACCTGGGCCTACTACCCAGACATTACAGTTCTCAGGTCATTCATTCTCCAAGGAGCTCCCACTAATACATCTTCATTTAAAATAACTTAAATTCAATTAGTTTCATATTTAAATTAAATTCTGGCATTCCATTCCTTCCTGCTAAATTCCATTTATAGGATCTCTCCAGCAGAAAAATCTGCAAAGATGTTTATCATACTGTTATTTGTAGCTCTCAATGTTTATATAGGAAAGAGTTAATAAGAATGAGTTAGCCCTTTATATATTGGCTAAAAGGTCACCCAAGATACATTGGGTAAGTAAAACTAAAACTTGGGAGAAAATAAAAATAATCCTATTTATTATATTTTATATACTTTATCTATTTTTAATTTTTATACATTATATCATAAAATGTATATAGTTTTATCTGTATGCATTTACATGCATTTATATACAGGCACAGATTTGAGTTCAGAAGAAGCTATGTATTTATATACATATGTATATCTGTATACACATATATGTACATATTAATCACCACTTACAGAACACTTTAAAATTCACATTCCTGGGTCTCACATTAGACCAACTGCATGTATCAGAATTATCAGGGCCAACCCAGATAACTCTGACGACCGGGCCAGGTTTGAATAGTCAAGTTTGAGACGAGCTCTTCTAGCTTACAAAGGCCTGGCTACTCACGCCATTAATTTTTCAAGCCTGCCTATAATTTCTACTTATTATAAAAAGTCCAAGAACTGTATACTTCTCTTTATTGAGAGTTTGTTTGCTACATTAAACAGTGCCTACTTTACTAGAACTTTTAGAAGATGTCTTGGGGACTAGTTTACTGTTTCAACAAGAATTTATGGAGTGTGTGCTATACGGCTGGCTCTGGTCCATGTGGTAGGGATGCAAAGTGAACGAAATAAGGAAGGTGTGTCTCATGAAGATCACCGTCCCCTGCATACCCACTGGACCGCTTTTACCAGATGACTACTTCTATCCTGTTGTGGTTCTCCGATGTGCATGGGCATCCGATGAACCCAAGAGTGAGATCTGGTTCAGCGAGAGACGACTAGGCTCCACCCCAACAAGTTCTGACTTTCGAAGCCTGGGGCAGGGCCCAGGAATTGGCATGTCTAAGGATTTACCGAGTGATACTGACACTGTGGGTTGAGGACCACAGTTGTTGAGAACAACTGCTAAAATGCCATCTGTTTCTTTCTTCCATTGCCTGATACAAGAGTGGGACCCAGTCCTGCAATCTTTTCTCTAGCAAGAACATAAGACTCTGGTGTGTTAAGTACTAATTTCATAACTGGCATTCTTTAACTTCTCTATCCTGTTAACTAAAGCATAGTTATTTTATCTGGAATTTGATACACTCATATAGGTATCTAAGCTACTTTTTGGGGGAAAACTATATGTCTAGGTATGGAGAGAAATAAAGCAAGATAAAGAAAAAGAGTCTGAAGTTTATAAACACATGCAACAGAACAGCTAAACTTTGGACCATTTCGATTGCCCTTTGCTTCCTCTGAGAATCAGTCCACCCTACACAGTTACCAGAGTAGCTGCGGTCAAACGAGTTAATATTTATAGAAACTTTTTGCAAAATGTAAAGAGCGATAAAGTGTAGGGTACTTGGAGAATCCCCAATCTCATGTCTAATTTTTAGAAGGAAAATCTGGAACATCTCTTGCTTGGCCAAACCGAAGAAAAAGGCACCCCTTCGCATTGACCATGTTGAATTCAACCCCTTTGCTCCCAGACAAGGGCATGTTCTTGACCTGGGAAATGCTGTGTGCCCCTTACTAAATGCCACTGAGGCGAGCATCCCCTTTCGAATACATCTCTAAGTCTCTACACTGTGGAGAGAAGCCAGATACAGACAGGCCTTACCGCTTGAGTCACCATGTGTTCATCATCCTTTCAGAACAGGCCTTGTGAAGAGCTCTTTAATGAGTTTTTCCCAGAGAAAATGTGAAGAAATAGTCATGCAACTCCTCACGTCCTACCTTCCCACTGAACCTCTTATTAATGAACATGTTAATGCTCTGTTTGATTTCTTAAATTTCGTTTGAGAGACAGTGAAACAGCCATTCTCAAATTAAATTAAATTGAGTTGGGAGAAGATTTTCAACCCATATAGGACTTTTTGTACTCTACTAATTCCAGGACTCATTAAGGTAAAAAAAAAAAAAATCAATGAGTTTGAAATGGAAGTGTTGATATTATTGTAGGCTAAGTCAACCTCTGAATAACACTCCCTCCGTGACAATGTTTTACCATGTATGTGACATTAGAAAAGGCAAATGCAAATTCCAATGCTTAGAAAAGAAAATTTTCCTCAGTTACCATAAATGTCACCCCACTATCTGTTTGGGGAATTAGCCTACTCATAAATGGTAAAAATTAAGATTTTTGTCTAGTGCAGTAGACATCTTTACTGTTAACAGTCTGCAGCGATCCTTTGATTTTCAATGGTATATTGCTCCCAGCTCACAGTGCAAATTTCAGGCATAATTAATTATCTTTTATCTTCCTCCAAGGCTTTTCTTTTTAGCAAAAGGATTTGTTTAGACTTCTGTTCTAATGGATTTTAATGGGAAATGTTATATTAGGTAGTTCTTAAACCAGAGCTATTACACCATTATAGACCAAATAGTTACCACTTACTCTCCCTCAATAAATAGTTTTTAAATACCTCCATTAATATTGACTCGAGTTTTCTAAATCTTTAGATCATTGTATGTTGAACTGCAGAATGTCTCCTCTTGCCAGTGTTTGGAATTATTCTTTTGTTCAACCTTAACTAACCTTTCTAAGGTTAACATGTGATAACAGCTTGGGCTGATACCAGAACTCTATCACATACAGGAGTTACGTATGGCCATGCCAGAAATTTCCAGTCAGTGTTTTACTCCTGGAGGATGCGAGTGTTTCAGTGCTTCTCAAACTTGGATGGGCTTATGAATCACCTGGAGCCCATACTCATCTGCAGATCCGAATTTAGTAGGTTGGGGGTGGAGTCAGACTGTGCATTTCCTACAAGATTGGGGGGAATGCTGATGCTGCTTTGAGTAGCAAGGGTTTAGGTATCATTGGTAAGCCAAGAGTAAATTGGACATAAGGTGTTTAATAATTGTAAGTCTCACAGCTATTTGGAAAGCAGAGTTTGCTACTCATAAACATAGCTTTGGCAAAACTGAAGTATGGTAATCAAACAAAAACAAATATTTCTATCTTTCTGGACCTTCCTAAAGCAGAATAGATTCTTAAGGTGAAAGGCATCTTTAAGTCATTATCAATGTTGCTTTGTCTGTTTGTAATTGTAAATTGTAATATATTTGTATTATTTTTCATCTTAGTTTGCCATTTGAACTAAGCATTTGGGGGGTTCAGTTCAGGGCACTGTAGAAACTCTTCATATTCCACGTGACAGAGTTTCTTAAAATGTGTTTTTTCTTCACCTTTTTTGAGAAACATCCAAAAGTGAACAAATTCATTTCAGGAGGGAAAAAGAAAATCATTTTTATCTTACACATAACAGTCATGATTAGTTAGTATTTCCTAAAGACCAACAGTGTTTCCTAGGGTACTACGAGGAGTATATGGAACATCGGACAACAGCGTCTTTGCCAACCAGTTGCTGGGTCTCTTAGAATAATACCTGCCACCGAACCCTCTGTGCCTTCTCAAGTTTTCAATAAGGAACACACTTCTTTAGGTTGTTTGTTTGTTTGCTTGTTTATCTTTGTCACTGGCCGAAGAACACTGAAGAGGCATTTCTTTCTTTAGTGGAGACCCCCTTCTGTTCCTAAGTGTGTCATTTAGATCAGGGCAGGGATTCTGAATCCTCAGGTACTTCAGGATCACCAGGGTCTGCTTGCTCAACCACTCCTTGCTAGGCTCCGCCTCCAATTTACTGATGTAGCAAGTGTGATGTAGGGAGTGAGAACTGACATTTCAAAACAATTTTCAGGTGAGACTAATCTGCTGGTCTAAGGCTCACACCATGTAAACTGGTACTCAAAGAAAATGGACTTCCATTTTTTTGTGCTTATTAAAGATGTGTCCACTAATTATGACGGTGTTAGGTTAAATAAAGAGGAAAGAGGAAAGACAAAGGACCAAAGCCTTTGTGTGAAACTTTGACACGGAAACTTTAGAAGCCTCCAAACCTGAATCACTCAATAAACGCCAAGGGACATTGGCTTTCCCATGTCCCCCAAAGCGAGAGAGAGTCTTCAGGCCACTTGGCCAGGGATGCCTTGTCAGAGTCTACTATCTAGACAGGTGCCCTCGAAATTCTCCAGCACACTGATTGACCTTCGTGGTGATAATCACAATTGTAATTATACAGTTATTTGCAAAAAAAAAAATTATTTGTTTACTGACTGTTGTTTTTTTGGGTGCCATGACTGTCTTTCCCACCTCCCTCTCTGTGTTCAGTGTCCAGTACGGAGTGTGGCCCATAGTTGACACTCAGTATCTGCCAAAATAAATGGTGGTGAGAATGTTACCATTCTCCTAGGTAAGTGCAGATGGTAAGTGTTAAGCACCTTCGTTCAAAGACTCTCCCGAGTCCAGGAAAGCTAGTTTTTTTTTATTGATTATGACATTTTTTACACCCTGAACTCAGTCTCCGTCCAGGAATTATTTTCCGTACAGACAGCCTCAACCGCTTGTCATACACAGCATGTGAGATAAAATCTAATTGCCCCGTTGACAATGAACTCTATTCAGAAAGGCCTCCACTGTGTTCACCGAGTGTTCCCTGAGTTTTTCTCCTCTACCTTTGTTCATGCGGCTTCATTAATCTCATAGTTACTCTCCTCCAAACACACTCTATTTGTTGAAAACCTATTAATTCCTCAAGTCCTATCTTGAGCACCATCTTTTCTGTGAAGCCTTTTGAAATCCCCTAATTAGATGAAATCTCTGATGACTCTAACCTTACTCTACCTTACAACATAGTGATTCGTGTGCTTGCCTTAACCTTCTTACTACAACTGCCTCCTTAAAGATAGGGAACACTTCTTCATTTTTTTAACCATCACTTGGGTCATTAAACACATATGCACTGATCTCCTATGATGTGCCAGGACCTGAGCTAAGTTCTGGGGGTATAAAGATACATGAGACCTAACATCTGTCTTCAAAGGGGTCACCATTTTCTAGGGCAGAAAACAAATGTCTAAAGGCACAACCGTAGAATAATAACACACAGGCCACAGCGACGGGATGAAGAGAGAAATGACCACCTCTCTGTGGGCTGAGTATGGGGAGTGAAGACACTAGAATGGTTAGGGGCAAGTAAGAAGCTTCAGAGATACAGTTTTTCCAGGTGTGAACTTTATGTGGTACGTGTTCAGTCTCTCCCATTCATCCTACTTACCTGAACTGATCTAAACACAGCTCATAAAATGAAAATGAGTGAAACAAACTCTGTCCTATTTTCTTTCATCTCTTTGGTTTTCTGAATGTCTGCTGCAATGTTTTTATGGATCCTGTACCCTAATTTTCCTACTTTCAGCTGCCTTTCTATAACAGCACAATATGCCCTACCTGAATCCACGCACCGCTCGGCCTAACCCAGTACCTGTTCGATGGACGCACCCTGGTTGCCCCTTACCCTGTAGTTGTAACATTGTTTCCAGTAGGAGGTGGCACAACAAGCCATATCAGACATTTGCACCCTGCCCAAGTGGTCACCCCCTGTGCCAATGTATGTAACTGCACAGGCTGAGGAAATGAGACAAGAACCCGAGTCCAGCTGGTTGTTCTCAGCCAGGCTATGGGCAATACAGGGTTAACAGCATCACCAGGGGAGATTTCAGAAAGGGCCCAAGACTGGGCCACTAAGCCTGCCTCTCTCTTTTTCAAAATGCCTCCCAATCACCGTTGGACCCTACTCTCCCTTTTTAAAACACAGCATTAGATGGTTAGGCCTAGAGATGTGTTTCAGAAAGTGTGGCTGGGCGTGACTGCAGGACTTTTTAGTTTGAACCAGCACCACACTGGGGAAGGTGGCAGGTGGCCCACACACCGTATTTTATCCCAGGTAAATTATCCTCGGTCTGGCAGGCTAACTGAGAAACAAAGGCAAACTCTATAATGTTCTTCCTACCACAAGTTCCATAAACTGAGAGCTAGCATTAAATTCCATTTTAATTAAATTTTTAAGATTGAAACTTTTACCTTTTGCCAGATGGCCTGTCCCAAACTCCCTCCTCTGTTGTGCATGGTCCATAATTAGCTCTTTCTGTCAACAAGGTGGGGGGGCGTCGTCTTCCCCTGCTCCACGTAAGTGACGTAGAAGTACTTTTAGAATTGTTTCTTTTGTCCGTCCCTCTCATCATTACGGTTTCCTTAGGCAGAAAGAATTGAAACCACACCTGCCATTCTTCCAACAAATTGTTAATTGAAGCTTTAGTGTCAGTGGGACACAAGGAGATTTCCTGATCGCATCTCCCCTCAAAATGGCTTCATGAGGAGGGAGCACCTGTCCTCACTTCCCAGATGAGGACACAAGATGAGGAGTTCCAGAACTTGCAAAGGTCCCTCAGTGAGCAAAAAGTGGCTTCAAGTCCAAGTGTCTGGTTCTATAACCCATGTTGCTTTTACCGCCTCAAGCAGCTGGCATTTCCCCCATCTTGTTGGGGCTACAGATGTGAGGACATGACGAGTTTGGGCAAGCCACACTGTACCAGGCTAAGGGCACGAATGAAACTGTCCTTCCCGCATGTCCTCCGTGCCATTCCATTCCCATCCTGAGGTGGGGAGCGGTGACGATGTTCTCCTGCACTAGGCTTCTAGCTTCTGCGGTTTCCTTTCTCTTCGACAACCATTTTTTCCTCTTTGTTTGAGACTCCGTGTCGTCTGTCTTTGATCCAAGCACCTCTGCTTTCTTCGCCAGCGTGTTTCTTCCCAGCGGTCCCCCGGTTCTGTTATTCGGGATTTCAGACCTACCTTTTTCTCTTTCAGCTGTACGCTTTGGGCTTTCTCTTCATCTGAGGTGATCGTATGCCCATGCTGTTTCTTTCATTTGGATTTCTTTTTCATTTTCAACCATGTATCCCTTTCTGTTCTCCATTATTCTAGATTTTATCATACCGCCTTCATCTTCACTAACGGGCTGGAAAGAGTTTTCCCTCCCTCGCATTTCTGGTAGCAGCCTTTTAACTACGAGGAAGTACTATCAACACCCTCGTTATTAATTTTATTGATCATGCCCCTATTTCTTCAGGTTTTTGTATGGTTTTTGATGGACTGGCACTGTGAGCATCTTCTCTGCGACCTAACGAGAATGAACTGGAATGTTTTGATGTAATTGTCATTAAGGCTCAAACTTCACAGCGATAGGAAGGTATAGCAAGAGATAGGAAAATGTACTCACACCTGGAACCACAGTACCTCATCAGTGAGGAACAGAAACATTTCCGGAAAATAGCTTCCAGAAAACAGCCTGGCTTCCGGCCATTTCAAATCAGTGGGCTTTCTATTTTAAGGCCTTTTCATGACAGTTACTAAATCTGATGTGAACTATCAATCTTTCTTCTCTCAGATTTATATCCATTACGAGATACTGTAATGGATTATATAAATTCTGTCCTCGGAAAGATTTACCTGTTACTCTCACACCATGCATAAATAAAGTAGAGAATAGCCTAATTTTTTTAGTAACATAAGTCATATCCCTTACATTGGGGTTGTAGTTTAGTTTTTTTTTTTTTTTTCTACTTAGTAAAGGAAGCCAAAGCAAGAGTTTCCAGACAGAGTACAGGAACTGTGATGGGCAAACCCTGAAATGCAATGCATCAAAGCAACACAAGATGTCGCTTTTACCTAGGCCTGCATTTCCAGGAGGCGGCTGCCTGGGCTCCGTGTGGACTCGGGGAGGGGAAAGCACCCGGCAGGTTTACAAACGCTTCAGAAGCACAAACGGAGCCAGAATGCTTACTTTGCCATCAACCTGTGTAACAACACCTTGACAAGTACCCCCGAGCTGGAATTATCCCCTGGTAGCTCCATAAGCCCTCAGAATACAGTGAAGTTTCCTCTCCCCTTTCTGGAAGGCACGGGGCCTCCGTGTGAGCATATTCTCAGGTCCTATAGCATAGTCTTCCTCCACACCACCTTTACATGTGCTCTTCTAACACTTTAATCTGAGACCTGATCTAGTGCAGCAGACCCCCGACTTCCTTGTCCTGGCCTTGCCCGAGTCACCGGTTTTGCACTTTCTTCTAAACTAACCCGTAGAGTCAGTTCTCACCCCAGTGCTCCTGTTTCTCTCGCATCAGGCTGGGCATACACAGAGGGCTAACTTTCGCTTGCTGCTGACAAATTACCACACATGTAGGGACTTGAAACAACACATATTTACTGTCTGTAGATCAAAACTCTGATGCAGATCACGCTGGGCTTCGGCCAAGGTGTTTGTGGGGCTGCAGTACTTTCTGGAGGCTCTAAGGCAGAACCATTTCCTTGTACTGCCCAGTTTCTAGGGGTCACCCGAATACCTTGGCTCATGGCCCCTTCCTTTGTCACCAAAGCGAGCGCCATGGGGCTAAGTCCTGATGCCACTTCTCTGATTTTTCATAATCACAACTTCCTCTAATTCTTTTAAGGACCTTTGGGATTACCCACCCAGGCAATCCAGGATAATCTTATGTTGAGGTCACCAGGTTAACGACCTTAATTCCATCTGCAACATTCATTCCCCTTTGCCATGTATTTTAAGAAGTTTATTGGTTCCATGGACATCTTTTTTGGGGGGGTGGGGGGGTCCTTATTCTGCCCACCACACAATGGAATTGAAGGTGCTTCAACATCTGGCCCAGTCGAACTCTCCATCCTAACCCCCTTCCAGGGGCATCCTCATTTCTCGTGTGTCAAGCCCCTCAGCCACACCAAACTTCCTGTGAAGAGGCCCTTATCCATTCTTGACTCCTGCAGCTTGGTTCATGCTGTTCTCATTGCCTAGGCAGTTGTTCCATAACATCTTTGAAAATGTCATCTTCATCCTTCCAGCCCTCTACTCCAGGAAACTTTGAAATGCAGGGGGAATTGATCCCTCCCTCACTGGTGCACTCAATATAGACAGGCTCAGCTCCCAGAGATACACTTTTCCTCAGCCATCTCAATTGTAAAATCATAAAAGGTGGTAGACATATCTTGTTAAATGTTTGAAAGAGGGTATAATAGGTGAGGCTGAGCTGCCACCACAAACACACACACACACCCCTCCACAAATCGGGGTTCAACAAAACAGGTTGTTTCTTGCTCATTTACAATGCAAAGCAAGTGTTCCTGGACGGCTGGTACCTCTTAATCCGAGCCGACACCAGAAACGGGCTCCTTTCATATACCAGCTCTGTCATTGGTCAGTCCCTTCTTATTTTTGAACCCAGACAATAGAAGGAAAAAGCAACCCTTCAAGAGAGTCACTTGCCTTTTAAAAAGCTTTGGCCCGGAGGCCACTTCATTTCTGTTTACATTCCCTTGCAGAAAACTGAGTCACATGGTCAAAAAATGCTGCAAGGGAGCTTGGAGAAACGCATTCTAATCATATATCCAAAAAAAAAAAAATCTGATTCACAGGGAAAGAGAGTAATGGGTTTCGGTGGCAAACCGTGATCCCTGCCATATACAGAGTGTTATGAGGAGTCTGGCTCCTCCATCGGGCTTGCCTGTCGCTGGGTGGAAGTCACGCTTCCATTCTACCAGCTCTTACAGTGTTTGCGCATGCGTCTCTTCAGCCTTGTAGCCCACTTCTTTGTGATACATGCCTGACGAATCAGGTCCATTTAATGGGGAAATGTCTAAGGTGGACATAAGTTTTACATTTTACAAGAACTTTCCTTTAAGAATATTTATTAAATACCGATTTGGTAAAAAGAATATTAATTGCCCCTGACAGGACAATTACGACCTGGTTAAATAAAGCACATATGATTCTAAAGTCTTCAGAGAGATTTTTGAAAGTTGAAAGGAACAGGAAGCATTATTCTGCAGTATACGATGTCTAGCAAGACGGTAAGAAAAGGCATATAATAGGACTTGACAAATGCTGAGATTTGGGCAAGAATGTTAGTTAAGAGCATGGTTTTGGAGTAAGATGGATTAGTTCTGCTTTTATGGGTATGTAACCTAAGTAAGTTAAACTGTCACTTTTAAGATATTTTAAAAAATGTATTTATTTTTAAAGAGAGGGGAATGGAGGGAGAAAGAGAAGGAGAGAAACATCGACGCCAGAGTGAAACGTCGATGGGTTGCCTCTCGTACACTCCCCCATTAGAGACTGGACCTGTAAGCCAGGCACATGCCTTGACCAGGGATGGAACCGGTGACCTTTCACTTCACGGGACGATGCCCAACCAACTGAGCCACACTGGGCAGGCTGAACTGACATTTTCCACATCTGTCAAATAAGAGTAAAGGCTTACACTTTGGGGGAAGTATAGATTTAGTAAACTTTGTAAATTACTTAGAATGTCTGATCGATAAATACTCTAAAACACTAGGTTTTATTGTTCTTAAACATTGTTGAACAAGGAACTGTGCATTAACCTTTTAGATTTTTAAAGTGCATGCACAAGGGAGAGAGACAAATGGAAGTTTTTGAGTTAAAAATGAGGTCAGGAAAGCTGAAATACAAAGAGCTGATGTTTACAAGGACAAACCAAAGATCTTTCAAGGTTTTTATATTTACGAGGACAACATAAAGAAGTTCTTTGGGTTAACAAAGCAAAATAGGTTTTTTTTTTTCATAAGGATTACATTCCAAGAGTAAAACAAACCCTTGAGAGTGGGGTTGAGGAGACGGTACAGTGGAAGCATCGGGGAGAATCAGTCTGCCCTCAGTGACACTGTGCCCTGGCTTGTGATTTCTACATTCCAAAGTGAAAAACTCACAAGGAAGGTTGAAAACTTGATACTGAGTTAATCATGTGGAATCAAAGGGCCAAGAGAAGAGATACAGGAAAATTAAAAAGAAAATACAGCTCCCATTCTCAAAAGGAGAATAAGATAAATATTAATAACTACAGACCAGAGCTTGACCTTTGGCATTCAAAAGATCCTAGGACATTTCTCCATCACAAAGGATGTTGGTGTGGAGGAGGATATAACTAGCATGTCTTCCGGTGATTTGATAAAACCTCAGGTGTGTGGCCTTCTGGCCCAGTGTCTGTGATTTCCTATGGTTGGAGTCATCCATGTATCCCTGGGGTATAGCTTTCTATGAGTTTGTTGTGGCTGAGCAAAGAAAGCAGGCATATGCAGATTTCTACAGAAATTATGATCCCACGAAAGATTTTGAGGAGATGAGGAAGGCTGGTATCTATCTTTCAGAGTGCAAACTGGTCTTGGAATTTAAGAAATTCTTTGGGTTGAATTCCATGGAAGTTTTGTCGCTGACCTGTGCTCCTGAACTATGAAACATGAATATTTGAGCTAAAGGATAGTTCTTCTTGAGAAATAAACAATGAAGAAATACTGGAGACAGGAAAAAAAAAAGATTTTAGCACAGTTACCCTCGTTCCTCAATGAGACATCCTGTTAAAACTCCACCTTCAGAAACTCTACTGCATTGAAAGTATACATCCATTTTTCCGGGGCAAACTGATTTCGGGAATGTGACAATGTAGGGGAGCAAAGTAAGTGTCTTAGGATAGCCATACGAGCTGACCAGAAGAAGGCTGGTAAGTATAAATTGGCAAAATGCCATGCTGGAGTCCAGATAGGTTTATTGAAGCCTCTAATTACATCCTTCTGGGCAATATATTTTTAAATTCAAGTGGGTGAGATTCCCTCTCATAAATATAATTGGCTGTGTTTCCTTACTTAAGCCAAAGTGATACACGTGTGTGTTACCCAACAGTAAGTTTCTTTTTACTTTAGGACTTTGACTCAAGTCTTACTGGACATTTTACCAACTGAAGGAATTAGGAGGAATGATTTTAAATTTTCAGAAAAACAACAGCACGATGGGTAAGAGCATGAACCTTGAAACTGGTAGACTGAGACCAGGGTCCTGTCTCTGCCACTTACTGGCTGTGCAGCTTCACATGAGTGAGTTAACCATCCTGAACCTCAGTTTCCTCATACATGAAACTATCACAAAGAAAGAACATCTACACATTGCTATATAACCAGATGGGATTTTATGGGATAAAAACACTTGTCATATAGTGAATGTCATTATTGTGGAGATAATTACAATGTTGGTGTTCCTGAAGATACTGCCTCTCTACGACAGACTTCCCAAACAGGAATGAATGAACCCAATTCGACAAGACGAAAGTGAGTTGCCTTATGCAATTGAGTAAAAGGATGTTTTTGTACAGGGAGGGAATGAAAAAGACGTAGTCTATCAGAGGCAGGTATAGAAACACGTGAGCCCTTTCAGAAACTGCATTCGGTGGGAGTCGATGAAAAGATGTCACTACCAAAATACCTACCAGCCCCTTTAGTGGCATCTGTAAAAATGTAGGAAGAAATCTAAAGCCAAGATCAGGTCCACTGTGCCTTTTGCTGTCAAGAACACTGATCGGCTTGTAGGCCATTCAAGGTCCAGCCTGAGTTGAATGCAAACAAAACAGAAACAAATTCAGACAGGACTAGTCGGCAAAAAAAACGGTGTCATTGAATAATGACTTGCAGAGCAGAGCTGAGGGTGTTCCTGTTTGGGACCACTCTGAAAAATAAGCTGGTGGGGATATTTTTTATGTACCGTATTTTGCTGTGTATAATGAGCACCCATGTTTTTGGCTCAAACTTTCCAGGGGGAAAAATATTTCACTCTAATCTTTTAATTCAGCATATTATTTGTTTATATTTAGAAACAAAACTGATTCTCATATTCCAGGGTATGATTTTTCATGTGGATGTCTCTATTGCTCCCTAGAGTGATACTTTTAATTCATAAGCATAAAGAAAAGAATTGACAACATGTATACTACTCATGTATAATGCACATCCTTATTTTTCCCTCCAAAGTTTGGGCAAAAAAGTACACATGGTACAGGGGTCTTTCTGTGGATATGCTTCCATTTCTCCAGGGTAAAGACCTGGGAGCAGAGTTTCTGGGCTGGGTGGTAGGTGTATGGTCAACTTCATCAGAAGCTGACATTTTCCAGTGTGGTTGAACCATTTGACATTGATATTTTACTTTTTCGGTATTTTAGTTAAGTCTCATTAATGGGTCATTTTATGCTAACTTTGTGTTTCTAGCTTTCTTGGGGAAAAAACTGGAAGGCTGACATTGGGCCTATATAGTCAAAAATAAGTAGAATTGAATATTCACCAACGCTTTTAGGTGGGAACAGACACAGTCTGATTTCCCATAGATCTCATACATCGCTGCAACTCAGTGCGCCCATTTGGTAGCAAGGGACACCTCTACGCCTGCGTTCACACACCTGACATGATGGGAGACTGGCAGGGTCCCAGCCACCTTGACCGCTTACAACAGACCATTGTTAACTCATATTTGTGTGTGAGTAAGCACTTGAGCTTCAGAGTGTGTACGGGCAATCTCAGAAACACTTTTCCTTTTTCCTCTTGGCTCCCTCTCCTTCAGCGGCACCTAGAAGAGGCTGAGAGAAGGAGCAGCTGAGGAGGAAGGTTCTAAAGAAGTGCTGGCTATCGCAAGTTACGATTACTGTAACCTTGGGATAGGTCCCCGGTCTAGTATTCTGTTACTTACTTAATTTAAACCTAATGACACGAAACACTGTTGCTATGCTGAGGTTCTCTTACCCTTGCAAGGTGCTTCCGTCCCCTGGGGGAAGAACCAAACAGATGGACCCCCTCAGGCTGCAAATACCGAAGAGCCAGCTGGAGGTGTGCTCTTCGTCCTTGAGGGGAAGATTCCGTCACTTTTAATTCTCCAGCTTGTTTGCTTTTCTACTAAGTAAGAACTGGGGTTTGTTTTTAGTGGCATTGATTAAGTTGTCATTGAGTTTTAAAATAGGAAAATAGAACTTTCAAATTTCCCACATGAATTTAGAGCAAGCCAGGCATTAACATCGAGATAAAATATTTATCAGGGCAATGACAGAATAGGCGAGTATCATTCAAAAGCATTTAAAGCTCACAAACACGTGGAATTCAGATGTCAATTCCCACAGGAGTATGTATCGATTACTATTATTTAATGTAAATAAGTGCACCAACATGCTTCCAGCCCAAAGAATGAATAGCGCATTTATTTGTATACATGTTGGTGTTCATTCAAAACACAATTTGCATACACATTTATTTTCTACCAGCCATTAGAAATGGGTCCTGTTACTAACAGTCAGGAGTTACTGAACCGGGCAGTCTGCTGAAACTTCACAGCACGGTGTGATTGTTCCTCACACAAACCCTGAGATCAGGGTTTCTCAGACTTGGCGGTCTTGGCATTTGGAGCTGGCTAATCATTTGTGGGGGAGGAGAGCCCATCCTGTGCATTATAGGATGCTCGAGCAGCATCCCTGGCCTCTAGCAACCCAAATTGTGACCATCAGAAATGTCTTAAGGCTTCGTAAATACCCTCCGCAGACAAAATTACCCCGTCGTTGACAATCATTACTTTAAGGGAAATGTTATTATTTCTGTCCTATAACAGAACTTGTCCAGGGACACAGACTCAGCAAGATAAACATCTGGAAAGGAGCCTAGGCAAGGCTCGGGATCTTTGCACTAATTGACATCATCTCCAATTGATTTTAAAGATACATGAGCAAGGTTACATCCAGGTATGTCGATGTGAGTCTTTTATTAATTTTTACTCATATGTATACATGAATTGAGCATCTACTATTTGCAAAGTACTATTCCAGAGTAAAAAGTGATAATAGAGTTGACTTGCCCACAGCCACTGGCAAACATCTATCTTGTCTTTGGCAAACAACTAATTCACAATTGAGGGCAGAAATTACAGGCATTCAACTGTGCATAAAAGTTGAAATATGCAGAAATATTTCTTAAAGGTGACCTTTTAAGCATTCTAGTTCCACCAAAGCTTTGGCATCATTGCAGAAATGTGTTATACAAATGCTAGATTGTGACCTGTGGCAGATGTGACCAGTGATACATACATACATCCAGAGAGCACAAGGGTTGGGGATGAAAGGAAAGGAAACTTATAAATTCTAAGGCATGGGTTAAAATAGAATGGATCTCAAAATTAAACACATGTAGTCAGGATTCTTTGCTTTAGAACAAATAATCATTCCTATATTGATTAATATAGTTCTTAAGTCAACCCCCCCCATTTTCCTTTGTTATTGCTTTTTTGTAAAGTAATGTATTTTTTTATACAATTTAGATAGCATTTTAATAACCCCAATAAAAATTACAGAAACTGCTTTGATTCCAAAAATCAACACACTTTTGCTTCTCTTAAACTTACAAAGTCAAGGTCCTTGGTTTTAATCTTCTATCTAGAGCCTGAACACCTATCTCCATCAATGCAGAGATCAGTATTTGTGCAAGCCATTAGGCCAGGCACTGTGGGGGATATCACACTATTTGCCATCCAGTTGGGAAGCCTAAACTTAAATGTATATGTATATTCAGTTAATGAATTGAATTGAATATATATGTTACCTATACAGATCAACATCTCAGGTAAAATAAATACGAGTTGAGAATAAGTGCTTGGAACTTGGGAGAGTTCATCCGCATCGTGCTGTGAATAGGGCTCGGTCAATGAGGAATACTTAGAGCTGCTCCCTGAACGGGAACAAGTCAAGGAGATAAGACCCGCTCTGCAAGTCCTTGGGATTTTCATCCTTGTCTCCTACATCTCAGGGTCCACCTTTCTCCCCACCTGCTACATTCTTTCCCTACTGGCACGTCTTACTGTGGTGATCAGTTTTGACCACATTCCTTTTTGTAAACAGAATATCTTCTTTTACGGTTTGTTTTTCTCATTTCACACAGGAGGTATTGGTAAGGAATCGAACACGGAGGGGGACGTGAAGATCGGGCAGCTGTTGGTCTGCACTCAGTGCTCTCTTGGCTCAGTTACTTTCACTCTCCCATGCCTTATTTTCATGGGAGCATTTTGTTCCAGGGGCATTATGATTAGATTTTCAAAATCAGATCATGATGTCACTTGCTTGCTTTAATGTGGGGTTTTTAGTACATACTGAATTAAAATCATAGGAGAGCACACTTTCGCTTGAAATTACAAATGGTTTAGATTTTAATTCAACCAAGGTTATTTTACAAGAGACAATGGCAATTTTAGATTACCCTGGCTGTCTACATATTTGAGTAACAGTGAGCACATTACAATTCTTTCAAACTTACTCCCCTTTGTGAAGACAGCTATTTTATGGAGGGCTCATGAAAGGAATAGTGAGAGGCAAATTGGTTTAGAAAGTAGATTGAGGCCTAATTGTACACATGTTTATTATCTGATATGTTAAGAGATAAGAGATAAGGGGTAGAAAGGAGAAGACCTAGAGAGAAATTCTTCTTGTCAATTGGCTATAATAGTAGGAATTTGTGAACATTTAGAAACCAATGTTTTATCAAGTGAATATGAGGAAAAACACCAATAAATCATATGATAATTAACAAAATAGTATCTGCAACAATGAAGATCGAAGTAAAACATAATCTACTTTAGACCAGTAGATATTCAAAGTACACTATTTCATGTTCATTATATATTAAACATGAACCACTGGGAACAACTTCCCTATACTTCCATATCTATCTTTCTCCAATAATTGTGAGGTTTTAGCATGAGGCTAGGTCAGCAGGATGAGGTAAAGGAAAAAAATAAATGAAATCTAATTACATAAAAATTAAACCATCAGCTGTCACTCTAATACTGTGGAGTGGTAAATGGAATCTCATGAATGATTAAACAGGAGAACAAAAATGCTATTATGATCATTTCTCAATTGTCTACAACAACAAAGGACAGTTATAACAATCAAAATGCCATCTATGCTTAATACCAGAATATTATTATACTTGGATTCTTCATGTGATTTTTCATATGTTGACTGTGTTAAGAACGGACTTCATCCCAAATGATAGCACAACTCTTCCTGAGAGAATGCTACACAATAAGAAATTTTCCTAATTTGTTCCTGTCTCTTAACTGAGAGTCAATTAATATGTCAACCCGAGAATGACCATTATCTCATACTTGCCTGATGATAATTTAAAAATATATGAGACAGAGAGTGAAACAATGTTTACTAGATGCTAGGGACTTTTATTTTATTTTTTGAGAGAGGTGGGAAGGGAGGGAGAAACAGAGGGAGAGACACATCGCTGTGAGAGAGAAACATCAATTGGTTGCCTCTTGTATGCATCCTGACCGGGAACCAAACCCACAACCCAGGCATGTGCCCTGTCCAGAATTTAACTGGTGACCTTGAGCTTTGTGGGATGATGCCCAACCAACTGAGCCACATAGGTCAGAGCAAGAGACTATTTTAAAGTTATGCATTACTTCTCCAAATCTCATGACATTCTTATAATATCTCTAATGTATTTAGTGTAACCGTAATTTAATAAATGAGACATTGGCTTAGAGAATTTAAGCTTTTCGAAATAACCCAGCTGGTAGGTCCCTGAGCCAGATATGAAACCAGATCCTCTAATTACAAATTAAAAAAACCAACAATCAAGTTACACAGGAAGGCTCATAAATACCCTATGGCTGCAGAAGTTCCACTAGCTGAACTACAGAACCCTGGAGAGCCACGTACTATCTAAGCCTACTCACTAATTCGCTCTAAACCTCACATTTCTTGTTTGTAATATGGGGTTAATATTAGACCCTGCAACTTCCTAGCGCTGAAGGAAGGAATTCAATAACACAATGCACAGAAGTAGTTTAATAGTTTAATTTCTAGTATGCATGGCCCTAAGTGTGCATTAAAAAGATAACTTTCACTATTTGTCTTAGAGTCATGCACCTGCATTTGTGAAATCGAGTATCTTAGATTTGGGTAGCATAGCAGGGCTTTCGAAGTGTTTTCATACACAGAGTATCCATACATGTGTTATTTAACACTTCATGTTCTATTTCATTATAGAGGGTTAACATGGGCCATTTTAAGGTTAGGAATGACATAGAAATTTCAGGTGCTACAACTCAGCTTTGTTGTGAGGAAAGAAAAAAGCACAATACTCTCTCTCACTCTTTTTTTTTTTTTTTTTGCTACGCTGGCCAGCTTTGAGATTCAGTTCTAAGTGTTTTGTGACTTAGTTTTACTTACTGCATCTACTCACCTGAAATGCTTGGCTTTCTATATTTCTGGGGAATCAGCAACCTCTCTGTTTGTGTTCTTTTAACAGCTAAGGACATTTCCAACACAATGTCATATGCGGGTCCCCTCTCCCCAACCCCACTCAACATTTCTTCCATCAGAACACAGGCACTCCTCTCTGATTTTGTATACTTTCTCGCTGACCTCCTCTGAGGAAGACCCCTCTGTCTGATCAGAAACAGGAAATATCACCTGACGGCATGTTTCTTGGGGTTAGAGCAGTGCTCTGTGAATATTCCTTTAATGTCTTGACCTTCATTAGGTTCTCAATAATTTTTTGTCAAAATTATTGGACAGAGGCATGGGAACGAACTGCACGTGAAATAACATCCATGTCTGTCAAGCGATGCGCAATTTTGTTAAAAATTTCTTCTGAAAAGTGCTTTTTTTTTTTTTTTTTTGCCTTAAGCCTTTGAATAACTTTAGGAGAGTTTTGGAGAACACAGAGAAAGGCGTTCTCCAAATTATACCTAATGTCCCTATATGCCCATCTTTATTTTCATACTTGCCTTCATTCCCAAAAATCTACCACTCCCTTGCATATCCTCCCAGTTGTTCTATTTCCTGAAACTTATGTGTTTGTACTTAAGAGACAATATCAGATTGTGGATTTTATTATTAGCACAAAGGGCATTATGCTCTGTTAATTCTATTTTTTCCCCTCAGCTTTATTTTTGAGATCAGCCATGTTAATATACACAGATCCAGTTCACAGTAATTACTACTATATGTGGTAGCTCTACAGGATTTATAGATACCACATTCTGTTCGGCTATTCCCCGGGTGATGGGAACAAAATGAACACTCACTGGCAATGCGGAATCACATGTTTTTATACTTGTCTCCTTGTCCATGTGAGAAAGAATATCTCAAAGATACATGCCTTGACATAGAATCTGGGTTGTAGGGTATGTGTATTTTCAACTGCTTTCGTGTCATATACCACTATGGCCCATACCCACATTCAAGCAGTCACAATGCCTCTTTCAAAGATGCCCAGAATGTGCCCAGTCTTCCTCTCCCAGTCAGTCACTGCCATGGCCACTGACTGGCCTCTCCGCAGCGACCCCTCCCCTTGCCGTCTCCCCCAAGCCACAGCCTCTGAGATACTTTTGTAATGTAATTCTGATCCTATTGCATTCCTGCTCAGAGCCCTGCAAGGACCCCATTTCGTCAGAGTAAAAGACCAAGACGTTCTAATATCTTAGGCGTCACAGCCACAGAGCCGAGCTGGTTGTTTCTTTCCCTTTGCTGTCCCTTCCTTGCTCTGCCGAGGCAGATGGGACTCTCTGCAGCCCCATCCCCATTCCTGGGAGTGGGCATAGGGATTACTTGTCTCACCTCGAGGGTGCAGTATTTTGTGGTCCCCCGTTTCATGTGGGTTTGGGTGCCCACTGGACCCTCAGCCCTGGGGAGGCAGGCACCCCGTCCCTGCTCAGCCTGGGGACTATATCCAGTTCACTTAGAAAAGCAATGGCTCAGGGCAAGGCCATCATTGTTCTGGGCTCCTGCTCTTCCTTAGGGTGACAGTCTGTTTTTCCCACCCATTCTGTCATGTCCGGGCGTCTTAAAGTGTTAGGATTGAAAAAGAGAAGTCCAGGAATATTTGTGAACTTGATGACTAACCCATATAAACATCTTACTTGTTGTTAATTGAATATGATACATTCACAGGTTTTAAACACGCACAAACTCTGTTTCTCCAGAAAAACAAGGACTGGCTTTAGCCTCCTTTTAAGACAGTGAATCTACTTTGAACACAATCGATTGTTGAGAAAAACATCCTGCTTCCTACCCTTCAGTTCTTACCCTTATAATTGGGATTTCGGTGGTTTCCAGCCCTGCCAAAGTTAGTCATATCTGAAAATGCGATGAAGTGACTACATTATTTTTACAGGGTACGAATAAGCGGAAACTGCAGTTTGCTCCCACTATTCTCCCAACATTTTGGACTGTCTGGAGAGGCTGGAGCACCCACAGGGTCTGCTTCCGAGAGTCTCAGAAGTAGTTAATGTAGGACAGGGCAGCAACATGACAGAATGTATGGTAGCCATATAAATGAATAAAATGAATGGCAATAAGGACTTATCTACTTTTTGATTTTTAATTTAATTTTAAAGATATAAAAGCAAAACTGTAAAAACTTCCATAATTCTCACACTACAAAAATAAATTACAAAAAAAACAGTGATACTGTTTTTTTCCTTGCCTTTCCAGCCCTATTATACAGAAGAAATACTTGCTAGAAATTTAGTATGTGTTTCTGGTTTCCTTTACGTATGTTTACATATACTGTTTTATAAACATATATGTACATTTCTGAAACTGAGATCATATTACATACCTCTCCTGTCCATTGCTCTTTTTTTACCTTAAGTGATTATCATGATAAATGCATAACTTTATATAATTTTTAAAAATGTACAAGTAGAATAAGACAGATGTTGGCACAAAGGGCAATTAATACGCACAGATGGAATTGTAATTAAAAAGCTGCTTTATATTGTTTTTAAGATAATATTGTTTTCCTTTTTTCTCATAGAAATAACTTACTATGGAAAATACAGACATTATCTATTATTTTCAACAAATAATGCAAGGGCTATATTTCTATTTTTGTAGTTTTCTGTGATAAACGATTTTGCAATGTATCTTCATTTAGCTAAAGATTTGCATATATCTTAAGAAAAAATTCCAATAAATATTACTGTGTGTGACGTGATCACTGTAAGGCTTTGCTATGATGTACTCACCAAACTTGACGCAATTATTCCCACGCCCCAGCCTCAGGTAGTGACTGATTTCACGTGAGAACTTAGAGCTCTCCGATGTGGCAGCTATGAGCCACCTATGGCTTTGGGGCATTTGAAATGGGGCTAGTGCAAACTGAGAAGTGTCGTGAAAAGTAAATATACACTGGATTGCAAAGACAGTCTAAAAAAAGAAGCAAACCATACCATTAATAATGTTATATCGATTATATGCTGAGACCAAAATGTTCTGATATGTTACACAAATAAAATATATTATTAAAGCGATTTTCCTTTGTTCCCTTATCGTTTTGTGATTTGGCTACTAGAGAATTGAAAAGTACATTTGTACTTATACTACTACTGAATAGCACTCATCTACTGTTTTGTTTTTGGTTTGTTTCTTTGTATGATTAGACCTCTCATCTTTGAGAAATAAAACGCACCGTGAACAGAGAAGAGGATGGCCCCCTGAAGGAACCTGCTGACTTCCATGCAGCCGAGAGTTTCCCATGTGCCCGCGGAGCCCACTGTGGATCTCAGAAGCAGGACGTAGAGGCCTGCACAGCCGAAGGAATAAATTTCCACATCCCTTCACTTCCTTCCTGTATGATGCTGAGGAACCCCACAGAGGAGCCACACAACTGGAAACTTCTGTCCTTCGCTTCCGTGTGACAAGCATCAATAACAAGTAATAAAGCACCAGTACTAGGACCTGCGCGTGTGTGTCCCCCACATTCACATGTTGCAACCCTAACCCCCAAAGATGACACTAGGAGGAGGTGAGGACTTCTTAATGAATGTTCTCATAAAAGAGACCCATGGCATTCCTTGCACCTTCCATCAGGTGAGGGCCCAGCAGGTAGGTGCAGGCTACGAACAAGGAAGAGGGTACTCACCAGAGTATGATCTCGTTGGCACCTTGACCTTGGACTGCTCAGCCTCCAGAACTGTGAGAAATAAATGTATGTTGTTGATAAGCTACGCAGTTTCTGGCATTTTATTAGAGCAACCCAAACAGACTAAGCCAATCAGCATTCTTAACAAACACAGACTGCTTCTGGGTCATGCACAGATTGAATTCAATTATTTTTAACTATATGCATTCAAAGGTATGTATCACAAGGTGGCACTGGAGTTCCTTCTGAATCAAAAATAGGTTCAAAATAACTTTGATTCCGTTCTCATTATTATACGGAGCTTACTGTTTTCTAAGTGTTAAAAAATCAGCAGTTCAAGGAGTTGATATACAAAACCTCTTCAGGAACAGAATAGGCAGTTAATTAGTTCACTTTGTTTCCAAACATGCTAAATACTAGCTATGTTCATATTCACAATATTGTAAAATTTAGCTTTGAGTAGAAGCAGTGTGGTTTCAGGAAAAGGAACAGATCTGATCATTGAGGTATTTGAATTCTTAGCTATAACTGGCTAGATGACCTTTTACAAGTTCATTACCTCTCTGGCTCCCTGCTCCTCAGCTGCAAAAGTCAGGTTTGTATTGGAAAGCTGAAATGCTTTAGTTGTATTTTAAACTGTTCTCTAATACAGAGTCTTAAAGAACTTCTTAAATAACTCTTAAAGAAATTCAACCAAGAATATAAACTCTAGAGAGAGAAGAGGCATAGGCCACAGTCAAGTCTCCTTACCCAGAGATGCTCCCAGGGAATTCTGGGGGATTAGAAATGATTTCATTTCAGAACTTTGTGTACTGAGCTCATCTGAGTGGCCATGCAAGCTCTCTTACTGGCCAATGAAAGTCGAGAACTGAATGGAACATGTTATTTGCCATTCCTAACAGTACCATATCTTTGAACGTGGTATCATTTTAAAATATGACAAACCTATTTTAAGTTTTGCCATTGTAAATATCAAGAAAGATATGTACCCTTCATTGTCTATTTCTCCGTGTTTTTCCCTTTGCTTATTCTAGGTGTCTCTGCTCATCCCACAGGCCTGCTGAAAGGGTCGCATTTAGGCAGCAATGTTTGGTATGTGACCCTTCAAAGTCAATGCAAGCTGACTGGACCCAGAACAGACGTGACTCAACGACAATTAAATAATGGCATTGACCAGTATTTATGCATGACAGCCTTCAGAAACTTGAGTTGAGCCTATCGACTTTCTTCTCTCGGGAATGCGATCTATGAATCGATGAAAGAATAAACTCATTTCAGTGGGGAGTGTACATGGAAAACCGAGAGGCGGAAATGAGCTCTGACGTGGGCTGAGAGAATAGAAGACCTGTGGTGAGTGCGTAGGTCAGATGAAAAGGGAGGGCGGACATTCCAGGACAGGACCATTAAACTAAGCTGCAGTCAGTTTTATTTTCAGTAATATTTTTGTCTAAAACCAAAATATCATCACTCCGTTATGCATCGCCAATCATGCTGTTCATTCATGATCACCGTACTGTAGAACAAAGAGACACCCTGGCTTTGATCCTGCCTCTTACCCTGTCTGCATTTCTGTAAAATAGGGACAGTCTGTAGCCGTCACGGGACCCCACTGGGCAGCAATCAAAATAATGTAGACAAAGAACCTTTACACCATGGAGTACAAGGTTTCTATAAGACATTAACACACAGTTTTCAACCAGTTGTTGTGCACCTGGCTTTTCACCGGAATGCTTCTGGCCATTGCACTTTAACTCGAAAAGGAAGACGATTTCGGAGTCTATAGAATATGTGAATGTGTGAAATAATCCACAGAAAGAAGCCACTGTATTTTTTTAAAATGATGAGTTTTTAGAGACATTGGCTAAAAATTGTTATTTTTCCTTCCCTATCACATGACAGCTGAAATTCTTTAAGGCAACGAATTTCACCTACAACAAAGTAAGTAACATTACCCTGCGCAGGCGAACGAGGCCTTTCTATGTCACTGCCTGTGATGTAATGCCCTTCTTCTTCCTAAACATGCCTGCCCTTGAACCTATTGACTTAGTCTTTGTTCAGGCACCCAGCCCCAACCTACAGCTTCATCTTGTGACAGTTACTTCTCTGCAGCCCTGTGAGAGCTCCAGGCTGATGGCAGGTGACATCACTAGGTGTTGGAATTCACATACCAGTTAGGATCACCACAAGTCTGTGTCTCTGTATTATTAAGGGTGAGTTTTTTTTTCTCACGGTAAGAGAATATCCTTTTAGATTATTTGGCATTCTGAATATTTAAAGAAAATAAACTTTACTTGTAAGAGTAGAGAAATATTAGAGTATAGTGTTGAAGTACATAACTTTATTCCCCAGTTAGATGGCAACTTTGGGATAAAGGAGTAACTATTTCTCTTTTTTCTTGAAAATCCTTGAAAGGGACTTACAGAAATTAAGGTAAGCACTCAATGTTAAATTTGAAGCTGGCGTGAAAACCGTTGAACTCTATGGCCACTTCAAATAAGACTGACTCTAAAAGTTAAACCAGGGTCCTTTTCCAGATTGTTTTACTTCTTGGAAAATGTGCTGTTGGTAACAAACTTTCTCACTCTTAGGCTGGAGGGTTAACGTGCGGATGGATTCCTTTTCCTTGCAGTGTACTCTAGTTGTTTGGTTCACATGCAATGTGAAGAGTAGTAAAAACTTTATATGATGTATATTTTTTTAACCTGGGAAATTTTATATTACTTTACATCACATTTGACTTCTTGAATGACTTACTGCAGCCCGCTGAAAATACATCTTTGGAGTTCACTATATTAGTCATGCCTTTTAGGGTACTTCATTTGTATTTTTTGTCAATAATGAAATTACTTCATGTCATTTCAAGTGCATCCTATTCCATATACACTTGTACACAAAGCTGGGGTAATGCACTTATGTAGTTCAACATCCCCTTTGTTGCAGATGGTAAATGTGCAGATTTCTCCTTCAAGGAAAGAAATTCTTTCACAAAACAATGGCATATTCTGCTCATTATTTCTCCTTGCCGATGCTTTTGTATTGTTATTACGCCCTGTCAGATTCGTAATTAGCAGGCGGCCTCCATATGACATAAATGCATCTCTCCTACTTTCATAAAAACCCCTTTAG
This sequence comes from Carollia perspicillata, assembly GCA_004027735.1. Taxonomy (NCBI): domain Eukaryota; kingdom Metazoa; phylum Chordata; class Mammalia; order Chiroptera; family Phyllostomidae; genus Carollia; species Carollia perspicillata. Next base: position 37,357 of record PVKM010008663.1, read on the forward strand.
CGACTCAAAGCATAGAACTCAAGATGGCAAAAGACAGAGAAAATAAATAGCATAACAGGAACAACAGCAAGAGCCAGTGCAGCAGTAGGTTGGTGCATTTCTTTTGATCAAGGGGTTGAGTTGCAATTGCTGCCCGAACAATGGGCTAGACCCTAGGACAGGTAACTGTGACCTTTGCGATTTTGCTATTCCTATTTGAATAAATAATTGAGTTAATAGCCTTGGTCATAATCTGAAGGAGAAAATCAGTCCATGAAGGAAAGTACCCTATAATAGGTCTCCAGATAAAAAAATAACAATAACAAAGGGCTACTCCACAGGTAGACTCAAAGACACACAAGCCTACGACACAGCCATTGCCCAGAAGAATCACACTGAGGTTGTGTCTATTGGAAATGGGGTCAGACGGAGAGTTGGCTAACACAAACCTATATTTGGGAAAGGTTTAGTCTGCTTGGCTATTTCTCAAAAGAAAAAAGAATGCAATAAGCCATAATCAAGGTAAAATTATTCTGTGAATTCCTGTACTAAAGCTGCTGAACAAGATCAGTGTCTTAAATTGTAGAGCCCAGTGCAAACGGAAGCAGAGGGGTGCTTGTGTAAAAGTAGGAAGGTTTTCACAATACTGACAGCAGAGCCTTAAACCAAATGGGGGCACCTTCAAAGTGTGGCGGGCTGTGCCACGATACTGTCACATGCCTACAAACCTGGCCTTGCTCCTGAAGGCAGGTGCCACTGGGCTGGCCTCCAGCTGCTCTCGAATTAACATCATCTAAAAATAACTATCTTTCAGAACTATGTAAGGAACAAAAAATGGCAAATATTTGGAGCAGCTCTCCGGACTGTAGAGAAATGTTCAGAAAAGAAGTCATTTTCCCTGGGTACCATACCGATTTCATATTACCAGGGCCAGTGGTACCAATAACCATGGTTACAACTAAATTATGACATGATGCTGATGATCAGTGTGCAGCCAATGACTACATCTTTCAATTCTAAGATACATCGATATGACACACAGAGCACAGACTGACTGACAGCCTTTGACAAAGAGAAAAATAATTTAACACCACTTTTTTATAGATATATAAGGGGGGACGCAAAAACCCCAGAATTTATGTATAAAAAATTGTGTATTTGTTCTTACGTGTTTAAACTTCAGTCA
>PVKM010008664.1:0-38510 GCA_004027735.1 Carollia perspicillata
CCCAGTTCTTTGGCCAGAGGCAAGATTTATCCCTTTTTAAAATTCTTTGCTGTGGTTTGTCTACAACTACTGGCAATGCTGAGTTACAAGCCTTATGCTAGCACACAGTTCGGAATATACAGAAAACAAGAGAAAACCCAGAAAACACTGCTGTGTTGTTCCTCAAATCCTGAGGTCTCTGGCCAGATTATTTAGGTGTAGTTAAAGAGAAGGCGCAGGGAAAGATGAATCTACATCAATTTCTCCCCAAACTGAAAGTCTAATTTTTCCTTTTAAAATTTGCTATAAAATTTAACTGCACAGAGAATTTCACCTCTAAAAGTACCATACATTTGCCCTAACTGGTGTGGTTCAGTTGGTTGGAGCAACCTAGCCTTTAAGCAGGAGGGTCACAGGTTCGATTCCCAGTCGGGGCACATGCCTGGCTTGCGGGTTCAGTCCTGGGCATGTGTAAGAGGCAACTGATTGATGTTTCTCTCCCACACTGATGTCTCTCTTCCTCTCTCTCTCCCTGCCTTCCCCATCTCTAAAAATCAATAACCATGTCCTCAGTTGAGGATTTAAAAAAGTAAAAAAAAAATACATTTAAAAGCTAAATAAAGATATCATACAATTTAGAGACAAATGTTTAGAAATTAGAAACAATTGCTATTGCAAACTATGTGCATATCTCTCCCTCTGCTTTATTCCTTAATATTCAGATGATCAAAATAATATAGAAATATACATATCGATATAAATGTGACCTTAATCTTCTGTACCTGTCATTCATATAGGCCTGACTCGAAGTATTCTTGTGATATAGCTTTTACAGTTCAGAGACTAAATGTTAGTGTTTCTGCAAAAGCAAAGTGAAATCAGTTTTTATAAATCAAATATATGTGTTTGCTCCTCAGAAGCCATGGTGTGGATATTCAGTTCATTCATATGATGACATAACAAGGCCTCTGAGGATATAACTCTTTTGTCTCCATTTTATTAAAAGTCAAAAAGTGTAAAGAAGGCTTCTGTTGAAGGTACATGTAATTTACCATTTTTATCTATTTCTCTCTCTCACACACACACACACACACACAAGTTTTCCAGGGACACTCTATAAAAGATTTACAGTATCATGCAAGTTTTATATCAGCAAATTTACTAATGGCTTTTAGCAGTGAATCCCTCAGGAGTTCTGCTTTTTAAATGTGGAAATACAGATCTTCACTTCAGAAGAGCAGAAATTTTGTGTGAAAGGTTTAAGAGCAAAAGGTAAAACACTATGTCAAAGAAAATCTCAGCCCTAATAGTTCAAGAACTTTATTTTTCTGTGGTTCACTTAAATGTGGGGCAGCATTGTAACCTAAATTGCCTGTACAGCAGCTTATCATAGCACAAGAAGCATGATTATACTTAGGCCTCACGGTCACAAAAAAAAATTTAGGGTTGTACTATAGTTCAACTCCTCAACATACAAACTCATTTACATGTTTTCAAAGCTCTCATTTAATTTTGCATATTCTGAATCACATTATAATAGCAAAATACAACCAGAGACATTGAAATAAATTACAACCTGACAGTAATCAGAGAGGAGGAGGGAGAGGGATAGTAGGGGATAATGGTGGTGGGCCATCAAGGAACATGTAAAAAGGACATTGGACAAAGCCAAAGGGGGTGGGTTCCAGGGTGGGAGGTAGGGATGGGTGGGGTGGGGGCATGTGGTGGAGTGAAAAGGGAGATAAATGTACTTGAACAACAATTAAAAAAATAATAGTAAAATACAAAAAGAGATTGTTCCTCAGGATAGCTTATTTGTGATACTTTCATTTATCAATAGAGGGAAAAAAAGAGAAGAAATCCTTCTTGAAGTCTCTGTGCCAGTAGTGTGGTAATTACAGGGGAGATGGAGATGTGGGGCTTAAATGGCAATAGGGAAATACAATAATGAAAAAAATACTGGTGTTTGAATCAATGTTGCAAGGTTGTATAATAAAATTTGTCCATAAAAAGTTCAGCCATTATTAATATAACAAGACTGGTTTGCGGGACATTGGTGTAAACTGGCAGTCAAGGAGAGTGGACTGGGATGTGCATGTGTGAACAATGATGACTTCACTGTACTAGTCAGCGGGGACAGCGGGTGCCATTGAGTGAATATGTGTACTGTGTGGCCATCACATGCAAAATGACTGAGTGAGTAGAGCAAAGAATCTGCATTAAATTTTGCATGAAGCTTGAACATTCCTCTGTGGAAACTATGGGATGATTCAGAAAGCTGTAGCTAAGGGCAACTGGCGATTGGCAGCTTCATCACAACAATGCATCCCATATCTCATACAGAAATTTTTGGCAAAATGTCAAATCACCCAGGTTACTTAGCACCTCTACAGCTCAGATTTGGTGTCCTGAAACTTCTGGCTTTTCCCAAAACTAAAATCACCTTTGAAAGGGAAGAAATTTCAGACAGTTGATGAGATTCAGGAAAATATGACGGGGCAGTTGGTGGCCATTGGGAGAACTATGTGAGTCCCAAGGTGCCTATCTGGAAGGGGACTGAGGCATCATTATGCTATATACAATATTTCTTGTATCATATATTTTCTTCAGTAAATGTTGATTTTTCAAAGCACATGGCTGGATACTTTATGGACAGACACTGTGTGTATATATTTTTCAGGGTTAACATTTGGCATGCAGTTTTCTAAATGTTTAACTCATTTAATTCTAAAGTAAGTCTACAAAGTGTGTGGTATTAGTATCCCCATTGTAAGTATGAAGGAATTGATGCGCAACAATTTTAAATTGTATTTTTTTGTCACATAGCTGTTAGGTGCAAAGCTAGGAATTGAACTTCACTCTAATCATTATATGTGGGTAGTCTATTTGCCTTATATTGATCCTATTGTTCAAAACCAATACCATATCACACATTCTATCCTTGTAAATGGCCTTGTTATGCCTTCATATGAATGCGCTGAATATGTATGCTATGGTTCTAAGAAGAAAATACATATGTTTGATTTAGAAAAATTAATTTTGCCTTGCTTTTACACAAACACATTTAGTCTCCATAAAAGCCATAATAATAGCACTTCCAATCAGTTCTGTATGTGTTATATATATGTATATAAAAGATTAAGGTAAAGTTCATTTCTACATGTTTAAAATTCAATTGCATTATCTGCAACCACTTTTGATTATGAAATTTTCAAGTAGATTAATTTATTTTTTATTGTTATGGTGGCAGTTGCATGGAGCTTCCTCATTGCTGTATCCTAATAATGTCCCTGGTGTGTGGGTATATAACAAAGCAATGCCTTCTCCACTCCTGCCTCACCTGATCCTTTTCAAAATCTGAAAGACCATTAGAGACATGGAGATATTTTCAGGTTGTCATTTTCAAATTAATTTTTAATAAATCTTAATTTTCTTGATATTAACTTTGCAATATATTTTATGAGTTTATTAATTCAGGTAGTTATTTGTCTATATAATAACACAATCAATAATTAATGTTTGAATGTTTCTGGTATCTTCAAAAAGATACCAGGAACATATAGTCTATTAGATAATATAGGCAAATAAACAAGTATGTATAAGAGACTGTAATGAGAACTATGATAAAAAATGGGCAAGCGCATATTTAAGAATGCATACGTCCTGAAAGGACATATGGGATAAACAAATTTTTTCCATGGACATCCAACCATGATCTCTCCTTTCTGTCTCTCTCTCTCTTTCTGTCAGAGCTTCTCTGTTACACAACACACCTGAAAACGCACACACAATAAGACATTGTATAACCATAAGGGGTGAACATTCCAATTATTCTCACTTCTGCATCTATCTACTGCTACCATCAAAATACAATTTAATATCTTGTCTTTGCATTATTGTAATAACTTCCTAAATGTTCGACTTGTTCTCACAATCTATTCTTAACAATAAACATCGATTCCTATTTCACTCAAAGTAAAATTCGGTCCTTTCAATGAATTTCAAAACTCTGCTTTATTTGATGCCCATTGCTTCTTGATATCATTAATAAACTATTCCCTTATTTGCTTACTGTTTTAAAACCACATTTTACTCTTTGTTTTTCCTCAGGTATTCCTAGCATGATTCTGCTTGACAATCTTTGCATTGACTCATCTTTCTACCTAGACCATTCTCTCCCCAGACATATATATTCCTTATACTTCCCTCAATTATTTACTATGTTGTCCATAAGCCCTACCCTGACTACAATAGTTAAAACTTAAAGCCTCCCAACTGCCATATTCAAAAGCACTTCTTACTTTGAGTTATTTTACCACATAACCTTATATACTACCAAAGTATTGGTACTTAAATTATGTCTTATGTTTATGCTTCATGTTAATTCTACCCTCAATACTATAATTCAAATTACTTAGAACAATTAATTTTGTCTAGTGCATTCACTGATATGATATTATGGGCATAAAGTGGCTGCCTAATATATTTTGAAGAAAAATAAATGATTCATTTCCTGTGATAATGTTAGCTGAGTAAAATGGTTATTCAAATATATTTTGGGATAGAAATTATTACACTTGGACAAAATATAAGATTTAAGAAGTAATAACTTAAAAGAAAAAGTATCCAAAAATACAGAGGTCAAAGAAAAATTTATTCTTGGAAAGTTGCAACAGTAAGGAGTAAGAATTCATGATTGTGGCATTTTTGTGAAGATATTCTCCAACTTTTATAGCTACAGCAGAGAAAAATCACTTTGAAACAGTACAGCTTTACCACCTCAAGTTAGAAGAAAAAAAGTTCAAGAATAAATAATTTAAGACGGGTAGCCTCAGAGATACAGAGAACAGACTGATGGTTGCCAGAAAGGAAAGGAGATGGGGAACTGAGTGAAACAGGTGAAGGGATTAAGAAGCATAAATTGGAAGCTACGAAATAGTCATGGAATGCAAAGGACATCATAGGGAATATAGTCAATAATATTATAATAGCTACGTATGGTCCTGGGTGGAAATGTCCAGGGGACCACTTTGTAAAATATATTATTATCTTACCATTATACTATTCACCTGAAACTAACCCAAAATAATATTGAATGGAAACTGTAATTGAAAAATAAAATTTAAATTGAAAAAAAAAAAACATAGCCTGGGGAGACAGAACCACAAACAGGGTGTGATCCTAATATGAGCATGAACCGCTTACATCTCTGGATGATCTCTGAACTATATATACGCATCACAAAGCCCAATTTAGGAACCACAGATAACAGAAAGTAATCTGTTTGTTTAAGAGAAGGCTGTGCCAAGTGAGTTCTGTGTATTTCTTGCCTTATTAATTGATGGCATTTTCCAACCACACAGCTAAAACACCGACAAGCTGAAGCCTGAAACTTAAAGATTCAGAGGGGATGTTGTGCAAACAGTCCTCATTATATTAACAATGGTTGGACGTTTTCTGGACAGACCTCATATTGTAGGTAAAGCTTGCATTTGAAGTCCAGGCGAGGTTCTCCTTTACCAGAAAAAAATATGTTTTTCTTCTTGTTGTTGTTACTATTATTAATTTCTCAGAACCTGTATTTGCTGGTGTTATTTGCAATTTTTCAATTTCTAACAAAAATGTTAGTGCTTACAAAGAAACAGGTAACAACTTACAACAGAAAGAAAAACATATATACTGAATAAAAATGAACTCAAAATAATACTAAATTAAAAATAATTTACAGAATTAAGGAAAATTATGTCCAGAGATTTTTACAAAATGGTTGTAAATGGTCTTAATGAGTGAGCGAAGAAGAAATCCAATTAAAATGGATAAATAAAAATGTGGTAGGCAGTCAGGTAGGCATGAGCAGAGCAACATTAAAGGCCAAGTACTGAATGTCACCAAGACAGAAAGGCCTGGACACATAGTGATGAATACCTAGCAATGGGCTGAACTGAGAGAGCAAGTATGAGAAATAAGTATTGCTAGTTAGGACCTTGCCCCTGAGACACCTTTTCCTTTTCTAGATTGGCTCCTGTCATGGGGTTCAGATCTGCTCCCTGACCTTTACTCCCCTGGCATGTAGGAAATCATAAAGTAGACACCCTAGATACCACTTCCCTTTGCTTAGAAAAGAACAGGGGGGCTGATGTCCATACCAAGACAGGCCCCGATAGGAGTTAAAAAGAGCCCTAGCACACCGACAGTATAGCTCATTTGGTTGGGTGTCATCCCACACAGCAAAAGGTAATTGGTTTGAATCTGATCAGGGCACATGCCTGGGTTGTGAGCTGGTCCCAGTAGGGGCATGGTGTGAGATGCAACCAATGGATGTTTCTTTCACATATCATGTTTCTTTCCCTCTCTTTCTCCTCCCTTCCCCTCTCTCTAAGAATAAATAATAAATAAAATATTTTTAAAAAGAACCCTAGACCACGCTTTTGCTTTGTTTGCTGAATAAACATTCTCTCACAAATTTGAGTATTGGCTCTGAATTATTTCTTAGCCAGAACTCAAATGCCAAGGTCTATTTTTGCTGTTTACAAAATCAAGGTTTCACAGCTAAAATGTCCAAGTAAGAGAAAAAAATTACTATATGGGCTCAATAAGAGACTGAAGATGACAGAGGAAGAATCATTAAAGACAAAATTAGATCAATCTCAACATCAAAGAGAAAAAAGTCAATAAATACACACAGAGATTCCTGTGAAACAATGTCAGGAAGTTCAACATAACTGTAATTGTTGTCCCAAAAAGAGAAAGAGAGAAATGCAAACTATTTGGAGAAATAATGTCTGGAACTTGTCAAACTTGGTGGAAATTTTGGTTTAGAGATCCTAGAAACTCCAATCTACATGCAATAGCCCATCATAATCAAAATGTCAAAATTCTGAAAATGGAAGGGAAAGAAAATCTTGCAAACTTTACATATGAGGAAGATCATCATCATTAATGGCTGATACCTTACAGAAACAAAGAGGTCTGGAAACATCGGAACATCATATTAAAATATTAAAGGAGAAAATACATGAACCAACAATTCTATATCCAAAGAAAATACACACACACATCTTCAATTTATTTTGAAATGCATATGACTATGTTATTGAGTTCACAGTGTATATAGATTCAAAATGTATATAATAAAGCAGTAGAGAATGGAAAATTAAAAAATATTGTACAGCTTACTTCAAGTACTTGAAGATTAACTTTAATTAGTTTATCATCCCTTAAAAATTCATGTTATAAAACCCTAATGTTAGACTAATGGCTTAAAAATGCAGAGATATAGCTTAAAAAGTGAATAGATGTATTAACATGAAAGGCTAAAAATAAAGCTATGAGCGAAGTATTTAGAAAAACAGTAATACAGGAACAAATAATAGATGAGAAACCTCAACACAATTAGCAAAATGGCAGACCTAAATACAAACATTGGAATAATTATGCAAATGAAAATGAATTAATATTCCAAGGAGAAAACATCAGAGTGGATAAAAAAAACAGAAAGCACTGTATACTATTTGTGAGTTATACAGATGAATTCAAAGGCCCAACAAAGTTCAAAGTGAAGGGCTGAACACATACCTTCTGAACCGTAAATATAAGAAAAATGAAATGATCACATTGTAACAAGTAAAAGAGACTTCAAAATATAGAGTATTGTTATAGAAAAAGAACAGTCTTTAATAAAGAGTACATATATCAGGAAGATAGGGCAACTAAAATGATAAGTGTACATGTGCCTAATAACAGTGCTTCAACAAATGTGAAGAAACTGAAAGAACTAAAGAGGAAAATAGACAAATCCACAATCACAGTTAGAGATATGCTATGTAATGCCCTCAATGATTGCAAAAAGACTATGCAAAATTTTATTTATTTTTATTTTTTAATTTTTATTTTAATTGTTGTTCAAGTACAGTTTTCTGTCTTTTCCTCCATCCCAGCCCACCTCCCCAGCCCTCCCCACCTCCCTCCCATTTCCACTCCCCCTATTTTTTGTCCATGTGTCCTTTATACTTGTTCCTGAAAACTCTTCCCCTTTTCCCCTGAAATTCCCTCCCCTCTCCTCTCTGGTTACTGTCATCCTGTTCTCTATTTCAGTGCCTTTGCTTATATTTTGCTTGCTTGTTTGTTTTGTTGTTTAGGTTCCTGTTAAAGGTGAGATCATATGGTATTTGTCTTTCAGACTATACAAAATTTTAGAAAAAATATTTAGAAGATATAAATACATTATGAACTACATTGACCTAATAAACCCATGACAAAAGCTATACCCAACAAATACAAAATATACATTTTTAAGTATATCTGGTATATTTGCAAAGACAGACCATATGGTGGGCATTTAAAAAAAGCCATAATATACATGTGTATCAAAAGATTTTAATGTACTGGAGTGTCATATTTTATTGCAGTTTTGTGATTAGCACTTAGAACTTTTTGATAAAATGAGTATTTCCCACAAGTGTATCTTAACTAAAACTAACTCAGTGAAAAACATAAAATTGAGTACTCTTATAGTCATATGAAAACTTGGATCACAGACAAAATACATAAACAAAAAAAATCAATATATATAATTTTAGGTTATGAGTATTCAATTTTGAAATGAACAAATATTCAAATAATAAAATTTCCAAAATAAATCACATATAATGGTCATTTGATTGTAAGATATCTATCTCACAGTGGATAAGCAGAATGTCATATCGTTGTGATCATCACTTTATTTTTTTTAAGATTTTATTTATTTATCTTTAGAGGGGAAGGGAAGGAGAGAGGGAGAGAAATAGCAATGTGTGGTTGCCTCTTGTGCGTCTCCTGCTGGGAACTGGCCTGCAACCCAGGCATGTGCCCTGACTGGGAATCAAACCACAAACCTTTGGTTCGCAGGCCCATGCTCAATCCACTGAGCTACACCAGCCAGGGCTCTGATCATTACTTTCATATAGCACTTTCAGATTGGTTTCTTTCACTTAGCATTATGCATTTAAGGTTCCTTCAGAACCTGTTCATTTCTTGGTAGCTCACATTTCTTTATCTCTGAATAACATTCCACTATCTGAATGTAACTAAATGAACTGTGGTTCATTTATCCATTTACCTATTGAATAACATCTTGATTTCTTCCAGGTTTTCGTGACTATGAATAAAGTGCTATCAGATGTAAGTTTCAACTACTTGGGTAAATGCCAAATAATATGATCCCTGATTTACAAGGTTAGATAGAGTATGCTCCACTTTAAAAAAAAGGCCAAAATATCTTCTCAAGTGACTGCATCATGTGGTACTTATATCAGCAGTGAATGAGAGCTCCTGTTGCTCCTAGTGATTGCCAGCTTTCGGTGTTGTCAGTGTTTTGGATGTTGGCCATTACAGGGGGCATATAGTGGCATCTTGTTATTGTTTTACTTTGCAATTTCATAATGGTATATGATGTTAACTATTCAATCAAATTATTTATTTATGCTGAATTATTTTATTTTGGAGAATAAGTAGAATGCTTCCAGAGTAAAAGTGGAGAATTATGTTTGTCCAATTACCATAAAATTTTACCTACATTATGACAACATATCAAGTAATAGAAAATGAGGACATATATTCAAGCTGGTATATTATATTACATATGGTGATGCATAAGAGATTAATTTGATTAAATACTAGGGTTTAATAGGACCTTGAGTAATTTGCTAACATTTGGGATCCTTTTCTGATTAGGAGTTTCAGAAAAACATTCTCGATGGAGTTGAAAGACAGTTTGGTATGTGGAGAAATTTAGAAATAAGTGGTTAGGTTATGTCAATAGTCCAGTTTGAGATTAGTAGACTTTAATCATGATTTTGTACAGAGAACTAAGAAGAACAATCAAACTGCTGGATATTTTTCATATAGTCTCAATATATATAAATGCATTAAATTTCAGGACAGAATAGAATTTTTAGGGGGAGATAATAAATTCCAAATTGAGAAGATGCTTAAAATATTGAGTTGGCAAAAAAAGTTTATTCAGTTTTTTCTGTACGATGACTCTAGTAGTGCTTCATTGTCTTTAACTTTATTTGAACAAATTTTGTTAGACAGGATTCTAGTAACTGTGATATCAGCATGCATTTAAAAAACATCAAAATTGGTTAATTTTTTGTGTAACTGTTTTATATGGAAGATGGAAGAAAATAAGCAACATTTTTGGTGTATTATGTTTTAGTATTTCAAGAAAGGTAAAAACTCAACTGAAATTTTTTAAAAGAGTATTTGTGCAGTGTATAGAGAAGGTACTAGGTTTGAGTGAATGAATCAAAAGTGGCTTGTGGAGTTTCTTGAAACTGTGGATATTTTGGCCAAATAGTTATTTGCTCTGGGGCTATCACATTCATTGGAAGATGTTTTGCAATACCCTTACCCTCTACCCACTAGAAGCCAATAGCAGGAGATAGCTGACATATTCAAAATATCCAAATCATTAAAGTTATTGGTGAAAATTAAAAATGTGTATTTTATTTTACAGAAAAAAAAACTAAATGGACTTTTTTTCTAGCTCAACATCTCCAAGTAGAAATTAACTTTGTTCAATATGTTGAAGCTATGTTTATGATGCCCAAAAGAAATTTAAGCCTTATGAGAGATATGGGACCAGGAAAGAGTGAAGATAGAATAAAAAACAAAAATAATTGATATATGTAATTTAAAACACTATATTGTTGAACCAACTGATGGAAGAGATTATTAGAACAATTGAAACAAGACTACACTGAAGAATTAAGGAAATCCAATATTAAATGAATTAAGAATATATATGATAGCAGAAATATGCAAAAAAAGATCAAAAAGTAAAAGAAAATATGTTAGTGCACTTCAGTTGAGAAAGGAAAATTATGGAGAAGAAGGTGATCAATTCTATACAAATGCATAAAATACCAAGTGAGATAAAATTGACATATGTTCAATTAAAGATTAATTTTTAATCTTATAATTTTGGGCATGTTAGTTTAGAATTGTCAAAAAACCCACTTAGTTGAAGAATGAATGTGAGCTTTAATACAAGCAGAAGTAAAAACTATATATGATCGTGCTATGAGTGGGCAGCAGATTTTATCAGAAAACTAGTTTTTCAAGGGAAAGCATCAAACCTATTTATTAACAGGTCAGAAAATATCTGGTAGATAAGGTTTAAAAAGCCCATTGCTTTTTAAAGCTGATAATTAATCTTAAAGTTATATTATTACTTATTTAGGGTTCTTAGACTATAAAAAAAGACATGGAATCAGATTAAGTTAAAAAGTTAAATAATAAGAGATAATATGGCATGATTCTCAAAATCAGCATAACAATATGGGAAGGAAGTGATACAGAAAAAAGTAGAGAGGATTTATAGACCTAAAGTACATGATTTTCTGAGTCATTCTGTGAGGAATAATGAGCTGAATTTTCTTATGATAATTGATGCATTGGATTAAATATCAACACATTAGATAGGAGAGTAGAAGACCACTTGACTGAAAAATACCATTGATTGCGTAAAGAGGTACATTAAAAAATGAACCGCAAAACCTTTTTTAATTTGATAATTTATTTGGGAACATTATTTTATTTACACTTCTGGTAGCATTAAAAAAATTAACCATTATATTTTCATCATCTTTTCAGAGATGATGGAAGACAACTGACTGTCATCCTCATACTATCCTCTCCAATTTATGTTTAAAATAATCTTGCTGCTCCAAATATTTGGCAATCCTAAAAACTCTAAACATCTTTCCCCACAATGACTTCCCTAACTCCTCAAGAACTGGAAATATGTAATATGTTTATAATAATTTTTTCATCTATCTATTCACTAAATATGCAAAGAGCATCTTCTATGGGAAGGAATGAATATTTAAAGAGTAACTTTTATGTGACAGGCATGCTATTGTACTTAATCATCAAAGACATGCTTTGAGACAGGCATTAATGTCACTAATTTATTAATAAGACAGGAGAAATTCTGAGAGATTAAATAATATCTTTAATGACACAACATAACAGGAGAATTTTAATGCAAATAAAAAGTTGTGTTCTTTGTATTTTTCTATTTTTTCCTGCTAGATCATGTAGATAATGTAAGCATCAATAAGAAGGTACCCTTAAGAAACTCATAATATTAGTCAATGAAATAATGTAAATAAAAATGTATGAAGTGAAGAAGTATTGTGTAAAAATTAGAGACATTATTTCTGGGAAAGAAAATATTATTTTGCCTAATGATGATGGATCAAAGGATTCTTACTGAATAGTTTGACATTGGATGACAGCAATTATTTTTAAAGGCACACATTTGATGGAAAATATTGCAGGTGAAATAAATTTTGAGTTAAAGTGGCTGGATATCATGTTTGGCCATAAATTAACATGCATATTTCTAACATAAGAATAATGACCAAATTTTAAAAGCCATTTAAAATAAACCAATATACTAACTCTATATACAAAGGGAGAAAAATTTTACTATTCATGTTCCTAAAAGAAAAAAATATCAGAATTTGTTTTCACTAATATAACTAATAAACAACCATCACATGATATTAAATATTGTAGGAGAAAATTTCCACTCTACATACCCAATAAAGGTAAATGCAATCAATTTAAGTTAAAAGAGTTCATATATGAGTTTTACAAAGGAAAACCTTAAGTTTGTTACTATAATTTTAATTATTTTTAATGTATTATTTTAATTCATTTTTATGACTCCCCTAAAATATTAGTGAATATTTTCAGCTAACATCTTTCAGATTTTTTAATACCCCATTGGGGCTAAAGAGTTGCTTTTCCAACTTCAGAAAATGTTATTTTAAAAAAAGGTAGCATTGTACCTGTTAACCATTTTGGAATCTTCTTGCTTCTTCAGAGAAGCAAGCAGCCAGGTCATTTGGGAATTTGGTCTTTAACTTTTTTACAAGTAGGTTACTTTCCAATATTAGATAAATACAGAGTTTTCCAAAGAGGCATATTTCATTCAGGTTTTACAATTAATGTCAAGGTCCCATAAGGTCATGATTCCTTTCAAGTCAGTCAGAATGACATCCGCCTCGAGCAGCCTAGGGGCACAGCTGATTGTTCTGGTTTTATGGCGAGAATATAAGCTTCTCCTGTGACTTTGGATTTAAGTCAGGATAATGATTTAGTGGTAGAATAGAGGCACTTGGAAGAAAGTGAGAAGAAATATTAGACATCCTTGTCTAATTGAAATGGGATTATAAGTAGAAATGTATACAAATAATGACTAAAAGAAGTATGAAGTATTATTTTTAGCTTCAAAACAACATCATTGGCAAGTTGGACGAAATAGTAAAGGGAAAATTCCAAGTCAATGTTTCATGACTGCATTTCAAAATTAACTTCTCAAATATTACTATCTTTTTTTAAAGATAGAAATTATAGCCTCATTAGAGCACTCCTAAATAACTATGGATTTCTATGATATATTATTATTCCTGTTGTTGGTGGTTATCATTACGGTTCTGGTCCAAGCATGGACAAAACCCTTACTCTCAATTTCCATTAGTACATGAATTTTCCTAACATTGTGCTGAGCAGGGTACAGATAGAATAGAGGGCCTTTATGGGGGAGCTGCGGAGTGTCTAAAGTAAAGCCATGAGAAAAGTGCAGATTCTGCAATAATCTAAAAATTTATTTTCCACACTTCCTTTGAATTAAAGCCTTAGAAACAACATTAAAACAAAAAACAAAAAGCAACAAAACGAAATCCCCAAAACTTCTCTAATCCTCTTGCACTTGGGCAATTAAATATATATGTAAATTAAATATATATGGGACCTGGTACAATGTTCTGCCACCTACTGACAGCTACAGGTGGTTGATTGTAGTGGGCATGAGGTTGTATTTCTAATTGCATTAGTAGCCATGCTTAAAAATAAATAATCTTCAACCCAGATGCATGAAGAGTAAGTAAATCTGCTTTAAATTTTTAACTACTTCTTCAAACAATCAAAGGCATTCTTATTTCTGTGTCTCTGTGAGTGTTTTATCTCCAGCATTTCTTTTCCATACTTCCCTAGCATTTTCATCTCTCTGCTAACATTGCCGATCTCTTCTGGCATGCTATGCACATTACCCATGAGAGCCCTTAGCATATTTATCATAGTTGTTTTAAATTCAAGGTCTGGTAATTCCAACATCACTGCCATGTCAGGTTCTGATGCGTGGTCTGTCTATTCAAATTATATTTGACTTTTAGTATGCCTTATAATTTTTTTTGATAGCTGGGCAAGATGAACTGGGTAAAAAGAACTGCTGTAAAGTAGGGCTTTATTAATATGCTGATGAGATGTGGGTGGAGGGAAAGCATTCTCCTCTCCTATGATTAAGTCTTAGTCTTTTAGCGAGGTTGTGCTTCTGAACTTACAAGTGTTTCTCTGTTTGTTTGTTTGTTTGTTTGTTTGTTTTCCACTTTGGTAGGACAGTTTGGCTAGAGTGGCCTGGAGATGGGCATTCCCTTTCCTCAGGTCTGTTAGGCTTAGCTAACACCCCAGCAGGCTAAGCTCCAGTTAACTAGTTTCCCCTGAGCACAGGCCTTGTTGAGAACAGAATGCCCTGGCATATTACAAAAAAAAAAAAAAAAAGGTTCCTTTTTCCCTCCCACTGACAGAAGCGGGAGGAGATTTTCTCTGATATTTACTGTGGGAACCCAGTGTGTTCATAAAGACAAATCTTGTCCTAACTTGCCTCATCCCCATGACCTGGTTCTCCTGGAGTTTTCAACTTTCAAGAAGTGTCTGTGCTGAACTTCCAGCTATTCATCAATTATAGTTCAGTTTCTCTGACCTGGGCATAGGTTCCCACAGCTGTTGCTATTTGTTGAGTCTGCACTGGTGAGCTGTGACTCTGTGAATTTACCTGTTCATTCTGCAGGCAAAGGTTTAAAATGTGTCACAACGTCTCTTATGGAGCCAAAAACTTGTGGATTTTTCAGTCTCTTTGGCTTTTGACTTATTGTTGGGATGGAGTGGATACTTCCAAGCTCCTTACGTGTGGAACCAGAAACTGGAAAAACAGTTTGTTTTTGATGGATCTATTTACCAGGCACAAGTGGGTTTATTTATAAATCAAGGTAGCAAGATGGAAATTAACCACTGCTTCACTGTTGTCATAGTTGTTTTTTTCAAACTTTATCAATCTAAACTGCAAATATACTCTCTACATTCACTATGATTGTTTACTAATTGTTTGAGCCTCCTATCATAATACCTCTCACATGGATTCTTTTCGTGAATTTTCAGATCCCCAAATGAGAACTGTGTCCTACGTAATCATTTTGTCACTGCTGTGGCCTGCCTGTCTAGTATAGAAGATAAGAACCAAGGGACAAAAATTCTACGCTACTTCTCAAGGGCAGTGCAGGATTTTCCTGTATTACTATAGTTGCTCTTGCTGAACAGCCCATCGCAGTTTCTTTCCTGCCTCACATCATATTAAGATTTTTAACAATTGGTTACATAAATCAAGTGGAACTTTATATCAATCTTCTGGATAGTATTAGTAGTAATTCAATTCAAAAACATGAGACTGTTTTCACATTATCACACAGCTAACACTTCCTCACAAACTCCTTTGTTTCTTTCATCGCATTAACAGAAAATTGGTAGATTTCTAATACAGATATTATGCTTTGAATCTTTTAGTTCAAAAGTAAATTTTCATTTATAAGCCACAAAAGTATTTTTTAAATATGAAAAAAGAAAATCATGATTGATATCTTGCTTTAAACAATTTAATGGTATCTTATTATACCAATAAAAATCATGTGGCTAGTTACTACAAATACGTATTAACTTATTCCTGCTTTTTTTTAATTAAACATGCTAGAATGAAATTTTTTCTGTGTTGATGGGATTCCTGCTGGGCTGCTGGTTTCTGTTTCATTGAGAATTTAAAAATGTCTTTAAGAAGATCAAGTTGGAAGCAGACAGAACTGGGTTTATTTAGATCCCAACTCCAATATTTTGTACATGTTTGACCTTCAGCAATTTACTTAATCCCTGCAACCCTCAATTTCCTCATGAAGTTTAGAGGTAAATTAAAGTGACTACATATTTTCAGTTAAAGAAATTGAATTTTAAAGAATATGGTTACAGGCAATTTAATAAAATATTTTAAATGTATAACCATCATTAGCTGCAATAACATTTACATTAAGTTAAAAGAAACAAGTCCTAAGGAAATAACCCATCTTTATACAAAATAAATATAAAATAATTAATAAAGCAAAAAAATTTTCAGGAGTTTTGTACAGAGCTACAATTTAGAAGAGTCTAATTTGAAATTTGTAATTAAGTAAAATATTGTGATGTCAATTTTAATAATAACAATTGTATTTTTACACAGTTGAGAGCATTATTTTTTCTATTTAACTTAGAAATGATATAGTAAGTCAGAGGAACCTGAATATTTAATGATCTTAGAAAGAGGAATATTTTCTTGGAAAGGAAAAATAAGTTGAATGCATAGCATAAGGAAGAATCATGCAGATTTTCTTGGAGTGGGTAATATTATTACTGCCATTTTAAAGATAAATGAAATCATCAAGTGAATAATGTATCCATCAACTCAAAGCTAGTAAGTACCAACATCTTATTGTAAAAAAAAATTGTGGACCTGGAGATAGGTATGTTAATTACCAAAATTAAAAGTCTTAGAAGATAAATGTTATAAATATTTCAACTGTAAAATATAGTTAACCTTTTATTTTGTGTATCTGTCACAATTCCCATTAAGAATTCTAGCTGACCTTGCTTCTTATAAATTCTGAACACTGTCAGGATGATTTAGAACAGTGGAGTGTTTCTGAGGCAGAGAGGTTCATAACGTTTTATTAGATCCCATGGAAGACCATGAAGTTGTTCCGTGCTCCCATGAAAAGCTGAGAAATCATCTCAGTGAAAATCACTGGAAAGTGGATCTTTTACACTGGCAAGGATATAGAACCATAGTTGGCATTATAGAGGTTTGATGATTTTGAAGAAATACATGTGAAGATACATATCAGTTAAATCAGCAAAATTAGAAATTAATAATTATATGCTCCACTACCAAAATATTCCCATGAAACTTGATTCCACTACCAGGGTGAGAGAGAAATGTCGCAAAATTGAAAAACCCTGAGAAATACAATGCTAAAAGATCAAAAGGGGGTGCTGATGTGATATAAATATTACTAAATAAAGAGAAGGAGTTACCACTTCTGGAATAAGGTAATGCATATATTAAGTTCAAGAAACAGTTACCAAGAGCAAGCCTAAGAGAATTAAAGGGAAGAGGTGTGTTATCACACCAAGAATGTCATAGGAGGACACCTCACGGGGCAGTGCTGATACCTCTAAGGGGGAATGATAAAGCAGGAACTGAAAAGGAGACGTCAGGTATGGATTTCTTCACTTGGTGGAGCAACACAAAAAGGAAGTGTTTGTTCCACAACCATTCTTTAACATCTTGAGAACTATTGTTTCATGGATTTCATCTAGAGTTTTAAGTTTGTTTGTTTTTTTTCCGAGTCAGAATGGCTAATCTGGTTTTGACTAGAGTTGAAAGTCCAGAAGTCTCTTGCATGAGAATTTACTTACAAATGTCAACAACTTTGAAAGATGCTGTACATTTTAGCTTGGTCCTAAGTTTTGAGGGAAAACAGGCTTATTTAGTTGCATTTGAGCTAATATAAATTATTATTTTTTTAATTAAGTATTACTTAAATCTAGAAAACTTTAATACAAGTCAATGACATTTTTCAAATTTGAAAGAAGAAATTTATATTATCAGCTTCGGGTCACATATGGATGACTTGTTTGTAAACATTTTCTTAAATTTTAAAAAATAGATTTGCTTCATTTTCATAAACAGTACCCGTGATTTACTTAAAGAATTATGTCTCCTATACCCAGAGTTGTATCTTAGACTGAAAGTAAATGAATGTTTAGCTGCCTTGGCGTTTCTGTTTAATCCTGACTCCAAGAATTATATGCTTGTCTCTTGGAACAATTGTGTCTTCTACCCTGGTTTTCCCATTTCGTATATCTTTCAGTTACTAGTTTCTTCTCACTTCTGACAGATTTATATTTCATTTCTATTAGACTTTACCCTACTATGTTTAAACTGAATTACATGAAATGGTTTCACTTTGTGCTTGTTAACATTTAATTGACTTTTTTTTTTTGCCATACATTGATTAACTTCTCACCCTGACACTTCACTTGTTTCACACTCATTTTAGAGAAGATAGTTCTATAGGAAGCAACATTTCAATTTAAATAACAAACTCATAAGAGTGTTAAGTATGTATTAAAAATACTACAGTGAGGAATGCCAAGAAATTACTTAAAATTCCTTTTCTTTAGTTAAAAAATCAAAGCATGAAAAATCTTAGAGCTATTTCCTATAATCTATTCTCTAGTTTTAATATCATTTTACTTACAATATTGTTTTTAATTTTAAAAGAATGTAAGCTTTTATATATTAGCATAGGCTCAGAGCCTGCATACCCAGTGGACAGCTATAGGCCCTGTTGGAAACCTGCTATCCAACCACCTCCACAAGTAGCACATTCAATGAGCAGACTCAGCAGGGGTCAGAGCCCTGATGAAGTTAATTCTGCTCCGTGGAGTGGGTCCCTACACAACTACTCCACATTGGTTGGAGGTCGGTGTCCTCATTCACATCCAGTCCTTGTGGTTAATCAGCCTGGTTATTACCTTCCTAATGATATTCCAACAGCAATCAAGGTTCAGCTACAAGAGGACAGTATACACAGCCCACACTGGGCACACCTCCAGTAGCCAGTTTGGGTGATAGGGGAGGCTGTGTCTCTGGACCCTATAGGACACTTACTATATTAGCCCACTCTTCTTACCCAGGGGGTCATAGTAGCTCTACCCAATATATAGAAACAGACACAGGGAGGCTGCCAAAATGAGGATACAAAGAAACATGGCCAAATGAAAGAACAGAACAAAACTCCAGAAAAAGAGCTAAACAAAATGGAGACAAGCAATCAACTAGATGCAGAGTTCAAAACACTGGTTATAAGGATACTCAGTGCTCAATGAGAACTTTAACAGCATAAAAAAGGGCATGGAAACCATTAAAAAAAGAGTCAGAAGTGAAAGATACCACTGAAATAAACCAGTTTACAGGCAATCAACAGTAGAGTGGATGAATGCATGAATCAAATAAGAGATTTAGAATATAAAGAAGCAAAAAACACCTAATCTAAAAAACAAGAAGAAAAATTTTAAAAAAACTGAGGATAGTGTAATGATCCTCTGGGATAACTTCAACAAACTGATATTCTCATCATGCGTGTACTGGAGGAGAACAGAGCAAGAAATGGAAATCTTATTTGAAAATACAATGACAGTAACTTCTCTAACTTGGTGAAGGAATAGGCATACAAGCCTAGGAAATGCAGAGAGTCCCAAACAAGAGGAATCCAAGGAGGCTACACCAAGACACATAATAACTAAAATGCCGGAGTTTAAAGAAAAAGAGAGAATCTTAACAGTAGTAAGTGGCTTAGATGGTAAGGCTCAGTGGGTTTAGAGCTGGCCTGTGAGTTGAAATATTATGGTTTGATTCTTGATCAGGGCACATGTCTGGTTTGCAGGCTCCCCAGTTAAGAACATGTGAGAGGCAACCAATCAACATTTACCATATTTCTCAGACTATAAGATGCATACTCCCTCCTCTGAAATTTGAGAGGAATAATGGTTGTTAATGCTGCTGGTGAGTTCTATTTACATTTACACTGGTGAAATATTATGCTATTTATGTTATTAAATATTTTAGCACATTTTTTGCTTCAAAAATGTTTTCCTATTTTCCTCCTCTAAAACCTAGGTGCATCTTATGGTCTGAAAAATATGGCAAATGTTTCTATCCCTCTTTCTCTCCTCCTTCCCTTCTCTCTAAAAGATAAATAAAATCTTCAGAAAAAGCAGGAAGAAAAAAGCAGTTAGTTACCTACAAGGGAGCTCACATAAGACTGTCAGCTGATTTCTCAAAAGAAACTTTGCAGGCTAGAAGAGACTGGCAATAAATATTAGAAGTGATGACAAGCAAGGACTTACTACCAAGATAACTCAGCAAAGCTGTCAGTTAGAATTGAAGGATAGATAAAGAGCTTCCCATACAAGAAAAAGCTTGTTCATCACCACAAAACCAGTGTTCTAAATATGTTAAAGGGTCTTCTTTAGGAAGATCAAATATATGAGCAATAACATAGCAATAAATAAATATCTAGCAATAATTGATTCTAAACAAAAATAAATGAACAAACAGAACTGAAAGAGAATCATCGACGCAGAGAACATTTTTATGGTTGCCAGATAGGATGGGAGTTGTGGGGGATGAGCAAAAAAGGTGAAGGTATTAAGAAGTACAAATTAGATATTACAGAATAGTCATGGGGATATAAAGTACAGCATAAGGAATATAATAGTCAAAGAATATATATCCATGACCCATGGACATGGACAATGATGTGGGGTTGCCTGAGGGAATGGGGGCACTAGGTGGAGAGAGGTGAAGGGGAAAAAATTGGGACAGCTCTAATAACATAAAAAACAAAAGATATATTAATTGAAAAAATTTAAGCTTTGCCCAGAGGCAGCCCAGTATCCAAGTCAGATGCAGTCCAACTTGGGGTGATTTCTGAAAATGGTCTGAAAAACAAATGCTCATAGTCTAAAAGCTCATAATGGAAAAGCCTTGGCTAGGATCCAAGAACAACATACCTACTCCCTTCAGAGTCCATGAGAAACAGGAAATTCAAGGGGCTCAACAAGGTATGGTTTCAAACATTGATTTTAAACAAAAATTGCAAGTTGACAAAGATGGTAGAGGAGTAAGTGGAAGCTACATTAACTTTCTCCCAGGACTAAACTGGACTTATAACTAAATTACAGAAAAATCATGCTGAATAACAAACTGAACACTAGCTAAAGAGAAGCCTTGTAACAGACAGAGAGAAGAAACCACATCATCTAACAGACTGGCAAGGAATGTGGAGGATGCACGAGAGGGCTGGCTCTGTATCTATAGGTGACAGCTGAAGTGTCAGAAGGATATCTCGGTGGCCAGCAGGTTCTCTCTGAGAAGTGTGAGGTAAAACTCCAAGCTCAGCTCCCCAGCCTACAGCAAGAGAGGCGGAAAAGAACCCAAATAACATATGGCTATGAAAAGCCGCAGGGTTTCTGTCTACCAGTGAGAGACAGCTGGAGGTGAAGAGAGCCTCCTAAAAGGCCAACGCACAAAATTCTGTTTGCAGCCACTTACCCTGGGCTCTGGCAGAGGGAGGGCAGAGTAGACTAGAGATGCTTTGAGGACAGTCTGGGGCTGGTGGCTCTGGGGAGAGAGCTGAAAGTGCTGCTGCCAGAGTCCCTGTGCTGAATCATTACCCATAATGCAGGAGTCATCTTTCATAGGCAGAACACTTCCTTTCCAGTTGCATCAGCCTCAGGGGAAGCAGTAGCCCCACCCACAGAAATTACTCTGCCCCACCATGTGGTGCTTAAGCCCCACTACTGAAGAGTACAGCTGGAGGACATTCACTGATTTGGGTGCCGATAAAAGCAGGTCTTGCGTAGAGTGGTTCTTTCTGCAAAACCCAGGCCCAGCAGAGGGAGCCACAGCTGTGGATCACTGATAGTCCACATAGGTTGCTCAGAGCCAGCCACATTTAGGGTTTGACTTAGACCTGCACCAGAGTCTTGTATATTTACCCTTTACTTAGAAGCAAACACAAAAAGGCAGCCAAAGTGATAAAACAAAGAAACAGGCCCCAAATAAAAGAATGAGAGAATTCTCCAGAAAACTAACAATGAAATGAAGACAATTTATCAGAGAGTTTAGAGTAATGATTATAAATATACTCAACAGCATGAAAAAACCACATAGAAACCATAAAAAAGATCAGTTAGAAATAAAAAATGCAATAGCTGAGATAAAAAATATACCTGAATGAATAAACAGTAGGTAAGATGAACCAGAAGACTGAATGAGTGATATGGAAATGAAGATAAAATAAAACACCCAAGCAGAGCAGCAAAAAGAAAAAAAAGAATTAAAAAATGAGGAGAGCTTGAGAAATCTTTAAGACAACATGAAGCATAACAATATTTGTGTCATAAGGTACCAGAAGGAAGAAAGAATAAGGGGTCAATAACCTGTTTGAAAAAATAATGACCAAAAACCTCCCTAATCTGGTGAAGGAAAAAGACACACAGATCCAGGAAGCTCATAAAATCCCAAAAAGGTTAGACCCAAAGAGGCCTACACCAAGACACATCATAATTAAAATGATCAGGCTTAAAGAGAGAGAATCCTAAAAGTTGAAAGAGAAAATTAGGTAGTCACATATAAGGAAGCACCAATTAGACTGTCACCTGATTTCTAATCAGAAACATTCAGGCCAGAAGGGAGTGACATGAAATATTTAAGGTCATAAAATCAAGGACCTAAAACCAACACTACTTGGTTTAAATGATATCCAGTGAGGCTATCGTTTAAAATTGAAGGAGAAACTAGGAGCTTCACAGATAAGAAAATGCTAACGAGTTTGTTAACACCAAACTGGTGCTGCAACAAATGTTCAAGGGCTTGCTTTAAGAAGGAGAAGGAGAAGAAGAAAAACAGAGGAAAATTATCTAACAATAAAATGGCACAAAATACATGTCTATCAATAATCACCTTAAATGTAAATGGCTGAAGTGCTCTGACAAAAAGACATGGGGTAGATGAATGTATAAGAAAACAAGACCCATATATATACTGTCTCCAAGAGATCCACCTCAGATCGAAAAGTGCATACAGACTTCAAAGTGCAGTACAGGCTTCAAACACAATGTAACGTGAAACTGGAATTGAAGAAAATTTAATCATCATATAACTGTAATCTGAGAAGAAATACTACTTTTGGTAATAATGTTATACCATTTGTAATTTTTAGTCATTTATCTTACTTTTTATATAAAATCAACTCAATGTAACTTTTGGACTATATAAATTCAAATAGGTCACTTATATACAGTACAACTCTGAGGTATGTAACATGATTTTTAACTAGAAGTTACTAGTGACTGATCTTTGCTTATTATGTTGACTCCAGAGCCATCAATGTTCATAGTAATCTTCATTCCAATGTGTTTCTCTTTAAAAATGTACTTTGAAAGTGCTCAGTTCTATCTGCCTTTATGTGTTGTTTTGAAACAGTTCACCACAGTTGTATATTTAAGATGCAAATGTTTAATATTGTTTAAATGTAAAAGCAAGGGCAATTAAAAATGATAACATATGAATATACTTCTTGAGATACTTATAATCAGATAGAAACTGTAGCCCTCTAATCGTGGCAATTCTAAACAAGTGTGAATTTTTTCTTTTGTAAAAATAAAGCTTGTTTCTTGAGAAATTAATTTGAAGTCGTATTCTCATAAACACACTATTTCATTGAAATCATAAAACCATTTCCACATTAGTTAGCAAGCAATAAAATGAGCCATGTTCTATTCAAACCTAATAGTTAACCTTATGACTTGGTAGTCTTGATACTATGAAAAAATAATGACATCAGAGACTCTAAGTTGACAATAAAATCTTATCATTCCCTTTGGAGAATGAGGAAGACAAAATATAAACAATGAGTAAATGGGATAAACTCATTTTTCTGGAGGTCTTTTTTTTCCAACAGGTACTTATATCAGGTAACTCTGTTCACCTGATTCTGTTATTACAGGTATATCTTCCTGAAAAAGGAACAGAGTTAGTGATGAAAAAGGCAAAACTTGAAATTACACAATTAATTATAAGCCATTTCTCCTATGCCTATATATAATACCTAGGAGAGCCTGAGCTTAAAGGTTATATTACTAATTCTCTGTTCAAATGGTACTTTTATTACCCATTAAATATCTCTCAGTGTGTGATTATTTTTACCCTTGACTTAGAAATGGTGAACCTGAGACATTAAAAATGGGTTAGTGGCTCTAAATCAGACAATACATAAAAACTCCCAACTAATGGCTTTTACAAATTGCTTGGCATCCACACATATTAAAAAATGAGTATATAGCTTCAGGAAGAACAAGTTAAATAGCAGTAAATACAACAGTAGATTTATAAAATATAAATTCTTATATTCATTTTCAGTTTAACATCTTTATCTTGACAACCATTGAGTCTTGAGGAAACTGCCGGCATGTCTACCTGTTTGTAGCCCTCCATATGCACCATTGCACTCTTTAAAGTATATAGAAATGAGTATATTTCATAAGAAATGTTTGCATTATGCAATAACACGGAAAAAGGATACCCCTGGCCTAGAAAGAGAATACAGCTGATCCTGGCACAGTGGATCAGGGGTGCTGACCCCTGTGCAGTTGAAATTCCCTATCACTTTTGCCCTTCCTGACAACTTACCTGGAAGTACTCTCCAGCAGACCAGAAGCCCTGCTGGGAACAAACAGTAGATTAACACACATTTTGTATATTATATGCATATATAATATATTTTATTCTTATAGTAAGCTAGAGAAAAGAAAATGCTATTAATTAAATTATAAAAAAGAGAAAATACATTTACAATATTTATTTTTAAAACTTTGCTTGTAGTGGACCCACACAATTCAAATTCTGTTTTTCCCCCAAATTATTTATTTATTTATTTATTTATTTATTTATTTATTTATTTATTATTCAACTACAGTTGTTTCCATTTTCCCCCAATCACTCCGCCACCCCACCCATCTTTATCTCCTACCTTCAAACCTATTCCCTTTGGCTTTGTCCATGTGTCCTTTATATATATTTCTTAATAACCCATCCCTTTTTTCCTCCAGTTAGTCCCTCCTCTATCCCCTCCTCCCTTTTCTGTGGTTAGTGTCAGGTTATTCTTTATTTCATTTTCTCTGGTTGTATTTTGCTTGCTTGTTTGTTTTGTTAATTAGGGTCCACTGATAGGTGACATCTTAGGGTATTTGTGTTTCACCGCCTGACTTATTTCACTTAGCATAATGTTCTCCAGATCCATCCATGCTATTGCAAAGCATAGGAGCTCCTTCTTTCTTTCTGCTGTGTAGTATTCCATTGTGTAAATGTACCACAGTTTTTTTTATCCACTCATTTCCTGATGGGTACTTAGGCTGTTTCCAGCACTTGGCAATTGTAAATAATGCTGCTATGAACATTGGGGTGCATAGTTCTTTTGAATTGGTGTTTCAGGATTCTCTTTTGTTGTTGTTGTTCCTGTACAGTTGTCTCCACTTTCCCCCACCAATACCTCTCCCTGGATTATTTTCCTTATAATGCTTTCCCTCCATGCTGTTGTGAAGCATAGGAACTCCTTCTTTCTTTCTTTCTGCTGCATAGTATTCCATTGTGTAAATGTACCACTGTTTTTTGATCCATTAATTCACTGATGGGTGCTTAGGTTGCTTCCAGCATTTGACTATTGTAAACTATTCTGCTATGAACATTGGGGTACATAAGGTCTTTTGAATTGGTGTTGCAGGATCCTTAGGGTATAATCCCAGCACTGAATTGTTGGGTCAAAAGGCAGTTCCATTTTTAGCTTTCTGAGGAAATTCCATACTGTTTTCCACAGTGGCTATACCAGTCTGCATTCTCACCAACTGTGTACTAGGGTTTCCTTTTCTCCACAACCTCTCCAGCACTTAACTGTTTGTTGATTCCTTTATGATGGCCATTCTGATCAGTGCGAAGTGGTATGTCACTGTGGTTTTCATTTTCATCTCTCTGATGGCTAGTGATGCTGAGCAAACTTTCATATGTCTCTGGGACCCTCTGTATGTCCTCCTTAGGGAAGCTTTTGTTCAGGTCCTTTGTCTATTTTATAATGAGGTTGTTTGTATTCCTGGAGCGGAGTCCTGTGAGTTCTCTATATATCTGGAGAGCAAACCCTTGTCTGAGGTATCATTTGTAAATATATTTTCCCATAAGATTGGTTCCCTTTTGATCTTGCTGATGTTTTCTTTAACCGTGCAGAAGCTTTTTAGTTTGATATAGTCCCCTTTGTTTATTCTTTATATCCCTTCTCCTAGGGGAGGTATGGGCAAAAATATTGCTATGTGGTATATCTGAAATTTTTCTGCTTTTGTTCTCTTCTAGGACTTTTATAGTGTCACGTCTTATAAATATTTTATCCATCTTGATTTTATTTTGTTGCATGGTATAAGTTGGTGGTCCACTTTCATTTTTTGTATGTACTTGTCCAGATTTCCCAAACACTACTTATTGAAGAGGCTATTTTTATTCCATTTCATGCTCCTGCCTGTTTTGTCAAATAGTGATTGGCCATAGAGACATGAGTTTATTTCTGGGCTCTCTATTCTGTTCTATTGGTCTTTGTGTCTTTTCGTATGCCAGTACCAAATTGTTTTGATTATGGTGGCCTTTTAATGTATTTTGATGTCAGGTACTATGATCTCTCCTTCTTTGTTCTTCTTTCTCAAAATTTCTGGGGCTATTTGCAGCCATTTATGGTTCCATATAAATTTTTGAAATTTTGTTCTACATCTGTGAAATATGTCATTAGTATTTTAACATGGGTTGCACTGAATCTGTGGATTGCTTTGGAATGTATGGACATTTAAATGAAGTTAATTCTTCTAACCCATGAACGTGGTGTATGCTTTCATTTTTTTTCTTTGTTTTTTTTTTTCCTTAATTTCTTTCCTCAGTGCTGTGTAGTTTTGTGAAGGCAGGTCTTTTACCTTTTTGGTTAGATTTATTCCTAAGTACTTTATTTTTCTTGTTACAATATTCCTGATTTCTGTTTCTGACATTATATCATGGGTTTACATTATTTATATTTTATTGTAGGTTTTAAAAAATGCCTTTGATTTCTGAATACTTATTTCATATTCCACCATTTTGCCAAATTAACTTATTATTTCTAGTAGCTTTTTTGATTTAGTCTATAGGGTTTTCTATGCACACTATCATGTCATCTGCAAACAATGACAGCTTTACCTCCTCCTTTCCAATTTGGATGCCTTTTTTTCTATTTCTTGTCTGATAACTGTGGCTAAGACTTCCGACACTATGTTGAATAGAAGTGGTAAAAGCAGAAATCCTTTTCTTGTTGCTGATCTTAGTGGGAAAGCTTTCAGTTTTTGCCCATTGAGTATGATGTTGACTGTAGATTTTTCGTATATATCCTTTATTATGTTGAAGTATCCTCCCTTTACTCCCACTGTGCTGAGTTTTTTTATCATACATGGGTGCTGTACCTTTTCAAATTCTTTTCCATGTCTATTAATATGATCACACGATTTTTGTCTTTCCTTTTGTTTATGTGATGTATTACATTTATTGATTTGCAAATATTGTACCATCCTTGCATCCCTGGGAAGAATCTCACTTGATCATGGTGTATGATCTTTTTAATGTATAGCTGGATGCGATTTGTCAATATTTTATTGAGAATATTAGCATCTATGATCATCAATGACATTAGTCTGTAGGTTTCTTTCTTTGTTGTGTCTTTATCTGGTTTTGTGATTAATACATTTTTGATATACATGTGTGTACAGGTTTCTCTGTCAACATAATGTTTTATTTATTTTGAGTAAATACCAAGAAGTAGAACACTAGATCATATGACAAGTATATATTTAATTTTTAAAAAATTGCCACATATTTTTCAATGTACCATTTTTCATTCTCAAAATCATCTGTGAGAATTCCAATTACTTCAATCACATAAAATGATGTAATGAAAATGTGTTTTTAACTTGCATTCCACTAATGATTAATAATATTGAGCATCTTATCTTGTGATTGTTGATCATTCATGTATTTGGTGAATACTCTTCTTAAACTTTTTGCTAAAATTTCAAATTGGATTATTTGTTTTCTTATGCTTATATTTTGAGCATTTAGTATTTATTCTAAATATACATTCTTCAGCAAGTATAAATTTTGCAAACATTTTCTTCTAGTTTATGGGTTGTCTTCTCACTATTTTTTAACATAAGCTTTCAAAAACACCCAGATTTATATTTTTGAACTTTGATGAAATCCAATGTATAGTTTTTTTTATGTATTGTGCTTGTATTTTGATGTGTGAGAACTCTTTCACAAATTTAAGGTTACAAAGATATTCTCCTGAATTTTCTTAAGAAAATGTTATGATTTTGACTGTAGCTTTTTATTCATAATATAATTTGAATTTATTTCACATGCTCTGAACAATGTCTAACAGATATAACTGATTTTGCAGCACCTTTTGTTGCGAAGAATATCTTTTCTCTAATAATTGCTTTATTCAGTAAAAATAAAACAATTAACTGTACATATTTAGTACTATTTCTGGACATTATTCTGTTCCATTGACCATGAATGCCTAAATTAGTTTTTTTTAAATATTTTATTTATTTATTTGTAGAGAGAGGGGAAGGGAAGGAGAAAGAGTGGGAAAGAAACATCATGTGTGGTTGCCTCTCATGGGTCCCCCACTGGGGACCTAGCCTGCAATCTAGGCATGTGCCTTGACTGGGAATTGAACCGGTAACCCTTTGCTTCACAGGCCCATACTCAATCCACTGAGCTAAACCAGCTAGGGCCTATTTTAGTTTTTTACTATTGCTTCATAAACTCCTAAAATCAAAGAATATAAAGTTTCCAAATTGTTATTTTGTTTCCAAATTATTTTGGCTACTGTGCTTTGCATTTCTAGACAAATTTAAAACTAGCTTCTTTATTACTACAACATCACTTCTGATACTATGATCATGACTCTAAAACTATGAATAAAATTCGAAGAGCCTTCCAGTCCTTGAAGGTGGTGTTTCTTTTTTCTTTAGGTTTTATTTGGATTGCTTCCTCAGTATTTTTATGTTATTAGCTTATAAAACATCACACAGCTTTGTAGATTATATTTAATATTTTTAAAAAATTTGGTACTATTATAAATATCAGTTTAATTTATTTCTAAATTAACAATTGTCAATTACAAGTACATAAAAAATGTCTGACAATTATGTGTTGGCCTTGAATCCTATGAACTTTTTAAATTAATTTATTAATTCAATTAACAGTTTAGTAAATTCTTCGGTATATTTAATGAAGACAGTCATGTTTTATCTATGGCTAAAAATAGTTTCATTTCCCTCTTTACAATTAATATGTCCCCCACTTTTTTTTCTTTTTTCACATTATTGCACTGACTGAGACATTCAGTACGTTATTAAAGAAGATTGGTGAGGCCAAACATGCTTTTCCCTTTCCTGGCTTATTGGGAAACATCAGCAATCAGTATTTGATTTTTAGATATGTTGTTAGTCTTTTTCAGGTCCCCTTTATTTGGTTGGAGATAACCCCTTATTTTTCTAGTTCATAGATTACTGTATATGGAATTGTAATAATTTTTTTCCTTAATTTCTCCAGAGGTTTATATAGTTTTTCACTCTTAGTCTTACAACTTCGACATAGATAATGAAGACATTTAAATTGTTAAAGATTTTGTTCACCTTGGTTCAGTCATCAATTCAAATGGAAACTGCAGCCAAGGAATCAAGAGAAGGTTGTTACTCAGAAGGGCAGTAAAGAAAGAATTAGGAAACACCACTGAGAGCAAAGATGGGCTATTAGAGACCAAGCTTAAAATCTTCCACATGCTCCTCTTCTCAATCACTGCATATGGATGTGAAAGCTGGACAGTGAGGAAGGCTGGTGGAAAGACATTGGTTTATTTGAAATTTGGTGTTGGAGAAGAACTCTACAGATACACTGGACTTCCAAAAAGATAAACACAAGGTTCCTACAGCAAATTAAGTCTGAAACATTGTTGGAAGCAAAAGTGACACAACAGGAGCTATTCTAATGAGGGCTCACAGTGCTGGGAAAAATAGAAGACAGCAGTAAAAGAAGAAGACTAAAAATGAGAGAGATTGACTCCACAAAAGAAGCCATAGGCCTGAGTTCACAGGAGCTGGGCAGGGGTGTGGAGGACAGAACATGTGGACATCATTCATTCAGAGGGTTGCAGGAGTTGAAGCCAATTTAATGGCACACACCACACATGGTAAAACACAGTACTTTTAACAGCTCTATTGAGGTAAAATATACACACACAAAATCATTCATTCAAAAGCATTATTTAGTGATTTTTAAACAAAATGTATAGTTGTACACTACAATTCAATTTTAGAATATTTTTCAGCACTCTCAAAAAATTCAGTGCATCCCTTTGAAGTCATTTCTCAATCCTACCTTTATAACCTGATGGTTTGTAATCTACATTCTGTCTCTGTATTGCATGTCAATTTGTAATTAAAACACACACATTTTTTTAGCCTGGCTACTTTCACTTAGCCTAACTTTGTCCATGTTCATCCATATTGTAGCATGTGTCTGGAGTTTATTTTTATTGCTAACTAAAATTCAATTGTAAATTTTTTCTGATTAAAACTATGTTTTACAAATATAACATCATAAACAGAAACATGTTAAATAAATACAAGTTCTGAGTTTGGGAAAGCACACTTAAAATGGACTGTTGTGATTATTTATTATGAGAAATGTAGCTTGGTTTTTAATCCACTTTTAACTGTTACATTGTGTGTCAGTAAAATTAGAGATCAGCTACACAATCTATCTTTATTTGTCAGAGAATCAATAGCAAGTCATTGTAATTATATTCTTCAGGTTAACAAATACTCTCCTAGTAATGGCATGCAATTATTATAAACTAATAACTATGAATTAAACATATTTTCCAAAGGAATTCTAATAATGCTTTATATCTGCTGCATCAGATATGATTGATCTGTTTATTAAACATTTCTTATATTCATTAATACAATTAAGAAAATTTATACACAAATGAATGCCATTTTTTAATGCAAAACATGTTAGATAATTTATTTTCATTTCTTTTCTATTTTCTTCCATTCTCTGAATCTAAATTGAACTGTTCAACACCATCTACACTCAGATTTGTCATAATATAAATCTTCCATAGTGGAGAAAAAATATTTACACCATTGCAAATCTTCATGTATTGGAACACATTTGTTTCAAAACTCATGGTTTTTGAAAATCCAACATGTTATGGGATTTTTTTAATAAAGAGTATTAAATGTTTATAAGATCAGTAAAAATAATTAATTCCATTTCTCTGTTCATCTATCTCATTTAATTTTGTGGATTTTTGAAGAGTTATAGAATCATCTTCAGAAACAAAAGCTACAGTGCTGGATTGCTTTATTTTATATGTGGCTATAAATAATATTTGTTATTTAATGATTGCTACAGAACAGTCACATACACACACAGGGGCCCAGACTCCAGAGGATGGTATACTAATACTATCCAGATCACCTACTGGGCTTGTGTGTCCTCCGCCAATGGGAAAGATATCTCTCAATGCCAGAGATTTGTGAAAAGGAAAAGAAATGTTTATTTAAGGCTATACAGACTTAAAGTAGTGGCCTAATGTCTCCATTAAAAATCAAAGTCCTTTAAGATACCCACAGATGTACTCAGCAACTCCTGTCTCCCCTCTGCCCTAATTCGGGGTACCATAACTCAGGGAAAGAGCACATGTCTGTGTTTCCAAGCTGCTGGCACCATCAGCTGTGTTGCTGTCCAGGCAGGATATCCAATTAATCCAAAGTCATGTGGCACCTTCTCATGGTCTACTGGCAAGAGTTCTTTGTACCCATTTTTCCAGGCAAAGTCTCTTCTTTCCTCCACCAGAGCTGCGGGGGTCTACACTCTGGCCAAACTACTTGGATCTCTCTCTTCACCAAAGCTGCAAAGGGGTCCCCACTCTGGCAAAGCCACATGGTTCCCTTTTTGCACTGCCACAACCACGTGGTCCCTTTCTTCCACCAGAGCTGTGAGGGGGTCCTCACTCTGGCAAAATCTCATGGTCCCCTCTTCACCGAAGCTACGAAGGTGTCTGCACTCTCGCTAAGACCACATGGTTTCCCCTAATTGCTGCCGAGTCTGGGTTTAAATCCCCGTGCCAATCTTCCTCTGTACTCCATTTCTGACTCCTCCTACAATCAGTTACACCTGCCAGCATCCCTGTATTATCCCAAGTTTACTGGGCTGCCATTGTGAGTCTGGGAAGATATGGACCAATATCCTGGAGCCAATTTTCTTCCAGCTCCCACACAGGTGCTGGAACTCGGGGAACCTGCCCCCGACTTACATCCTGGGGGGAAGTGTCTTCCATCCCCCTGGCTCCAAGCATGGCCACAGCTATTTAACATATCCAAGTGACCCAACAAAGGCCATAGATATGTTAAAGGACCATGACATGGATTAGCTATAAGGCTGTGCCTATACAAAACAGCCCTTCAGGCCCTGCTCCATGTGTCCCTTCCCCCAACTCACACCAGTGAGGGAAGGGGTGAGGACATCTTATATGTCTCTCCAATATTTCCTAGACACCTTGAGTTCTGGACCCCATTCCAAATCCCTTTTTGCCCCCCCCCCCCCTTGGCTGCATGCTGAATCATGATTTAAGAATATGATGACAATCTCAAAACTTAAAGACATTCTTGAATATATTAGTTTTATGGCATGAGCATAATTGTTAATATAGATAACAAAGAATAAGTCAGATGAATAGAAAAGTTGACTCATAGTTTATGAATATTCAGACTGAGAGATTGGACTTTTAAAAACAGAATTATAAAATATAGAAATTAGATAACTGACAAATAGCAGACTAGCAATGTTGCTTTAAAATTAAACATTAGAGATCCCACTACTTTCATCAAATCTACTGAAGATGTGGTAGCAGAGGCTCCGTTTGCTAGTCTAATGAGTCTCCTCATATTCCTATGTACACTGTTTAGACTACAATTCTCTAGGCTCCTTCGCACTGTGATGCGACCAATTATCTGAGCTCTCGATATGAGAAAGTAAATAGAAACTCCAAGCGCCACTTCCACACCATGGCTGTGATGAACACATGGCTCCCTAGGTGCAAGTGTTGAGAAAACTTTGAGATGGTTGAGTGATAAGGATTAAATTCGTTAATGGCAGTTATAATGAGTTCAGTCATTCCCTTTGGGTCTATTTATTATAGCAGTTAGAATAATTCCACCAATCATTAAAACAAAGCTTGCTGTATTTTCTTGTATTTAGTTTTACATGTGAAGAATTGTGAAAGTCTGTCCTGAATTGTGTTGTGAGTTCCCAGTTTATCCTGTCTGGCTTCTCTTAAGAAAATTTTTCAAACTTTATTTTTCAAAATAGAAATAGATATTTTCCATTAAATTTTCATGAAACACTTTGATTTATTTAGATTTGAAGAATCAGGCCACACATTAGTTACAGAAAAGTATCATTCATATTATGTTTTCTGTTTTCTTTTTATTCATTTTGGGAGGTTTCATTTTTTCACGCTAGAAACCAAAATGTTTTATTTCATATTATTCTACCTCCATTTCGACAACCATTTTCTTCTGATTTTGCTCAATTTCCTTGACATTTTGAAATTTATTAGTGCTTTTCTACCTTGACAATGATTTTCAGAGAGCTCCAAATTACTTATTCTTACCTGATCTGAACCATGATTTCTATTTTTCATTTGCATTTGAAATTAATTCTTCATTTTTAAAACCCATATCCTTTTCTCACCCTTTAATATATGCATCTCTTTTCTGTTACTATCTGATTTTAAATACAATTTATATTCATTTTTATTTTATTAAGGTTCACAAAATATATTATATTTTTAAATTATATTTATCACATTATAATAAAATTTATTTTTTAAGTTTTTGGCATAGTGATCTATATTCAGAGTTTGAAATCTTTGGTACCAGGGTGGTCACCTCTCTCCCAACACT
The DNA here is from genome assembly GCA_004027735.1 of Carollia perspicillata. Lineage (NCBI taxonomy): Eukaryota > Metazoa > Chordata > Mammalia > Chiroptera > Phyllostomidae > Carollia > Carollia perspicillata. Next base: position 33,847 of record PVKM010008664.1, read on the forward strand.
GGCCTCAGGCTCCTCCAGGGAACAATAAGACCTCGGTGCTTTCCCTATTGTAGGGTTTGTAAACTATGGCCTTCGTGTATCCACCCTACAACTTTTGTTTTTAAATAAAACTGCATTTGAGCAGAGCTACGCACATTTATTTTCATTTCATTTATGACTGCTTTTTTCTTTTATGCTTCAATGGTAAGAGAACTCAATGACACGCAAATTCCAAATTATTTTTATTATATATTTATTATGCATTATACTCATATAAAAGTATATAATAATACCTTATCCACTGCACTTAACAATAGGGGCTGGAGCAGATCCAGTTGGTTTGCCTCTGAATGGACCCATAGCGGCTGTGTTTTCACAGCAGCTGCCCACAAGTGTTGGTTAACAAAATCCAAAATATAAAGAGATTGCTGTTTTATGGGGCAAACGTTGCCCAAGGAGAAACTGGAATGGAAAGGAGGCCTCAGATAATGATCTATTCCGTAGTCAATTGCCTGTTTCTGAGACAAGTTGCTTCTCTACGTTTCTGTAAAACTCGCCCTGCAGTAAAGCACTGGGCTGTAATTCCTGTGAAGTTGTGGCCAGGCAGCTTCCCTGTGTCCCGTATTTCCTCATTTTCACTTTCTAGAGATTCCGCCCCTCCTGTAAAATAGCAACACCTACACTTTGCCTTGGGTTCTCTATTTTCAAGCAATCGGGTTAAGACATTGACTATTTCTTCTTTATCATGAAATTTCCCTTAGAATCTCCAAAGCATTATGTTTTCGATGTTGTTGCTATTTTCCAGTTTATTTTTTGAATTAAGATCAACAGTTATGAATTCTTAGCACTTGTTTATCAGATATGTATGTAGAGTGTTCCTGACCCGCACATCATTCATTTGTGTGCTAAAGATATTTCCACCAACGTCAGGACTCATTGTACCGCGTGAAAAGCTTAGTCTCCCTGCCAGTTTCAACTGTGCAGCACTTGCTCGTTTGGGTACAGTGTGACCTACGAAGCCATGGAACAATGGCTGTATTTGTGGTTCTTTTTTTAAAACATGTTTATTATTTTCATGTCATGCTTTCTTTATTTATTTTATTTATTTATTTTAGAGAGATGGGGAAGGGAGGGAGAAAGAGAGGGAGTGAAACATCAATGTGTAGTTGCTTCTAGCACACCCCATACTGGGAATATGGCCTGCAACCCAGGCATGTGCCCTGACTGGGAATCAAACTGGTGATACTTTGGTTTGCAGGCCTGCACTCAATCTACTGAGCTACACCAGCCAGGGCCTTGTGGTTCTTTTTTGTAAATCGAGTTAGATAAAGGACTAAAATTATCATTGTACTTTCCTGTCAGTCTCAAATAATCCCTGACTCTGCCTTGAGTGACACCCTTGACACCAGCACACCCCTCAGGAAGGGAGACTGCCCAGCTTTTCCTTTTACTGGGTGCTTATTGTGTTCATGGAGCTATAGGTCCCCAAACTGCCTATGAGGAATGGGATTTAAGAGACAAAATAGTTGACATTTCAAAGATTCCCCATGTGGTGGCATGAAGGCAGTATGCTTCTCAAGCCCAAGAAGCTTTTGTATCCTGAGTAGGTGCAAACAAATAAATAGATAAAGAAACATGTTCGACTTCCACTCAAGTCCATATATGTTGTATTACATATTGACATTTTTTTCCTACACTTCTTTTATTTTTTAAAGGTTTTATTTATTTATTTTTACAGAGAGGACAGGAAGGAGAAAGAGTGGGAGAGAAACATCAATGTGTGGTTGCCTCTCATGAGTCCCCTACTGGGGACCTGGCACACAACCCGGGCATGTGCCCTGACTGGAAATCAGACCGGTGACCCTTTGGTTCACAGCCTGTGCTCAATCCGCTGAGTTACACCAGCCAGGGCTGTTCTATTATATCATAAAATAAAATGTATGACATAAGTCTGCAGTTGAAAAACTATTCCTAGCATCTGTCATATAGTTTTTTTCATCCCTTTAGGAGCTATTGCCATCACAATGCACTGGTTTGTTGGTGTCTTTACAAGTCTGTTAATGAAAGGCTAGGAAAGGGTACGTGTGCAGTGTTGGCATGCCCCCAGTTTTGAACATATATCAGTCTTTCTGGTAAAATTTGTTAGCAGAGTCAGAACAACTGCTTAGTTATTGTTCTTCAGATTTCAAAACAATTCACTGCCTGTACCACAGTCTATGAAGAGCTTCACTTATTATTATAATCTTTCATTTCAGACATGTCTAATGTCCTCTTGTCCTAACACCTCCCAAAAATCCTTGGAAAGTTAGTATTTTGAAATAAATAAATAATCAAGAAAAATAGGTCTAGTATCAGAATTTATATCAGGTATAATCAGGTTCTCTGAATGAAGCAAAGGACTTTCAGAATCAGTGAAACAAAAAACAACTTAATAGTTCAAAACACTAATTTGAACCCTCTAAGAAGTTTATGAAAGGAAGGTATCTATGGCCACAGAATGTTGATTAGTTACCAAGTTTAGAGTAGAATTGTACAATTATCTAATCAGAATAAGTATTAAAAATGCTTCTCTAAGGAAAAAAAAACTGTCTTCGAAGCCAGATTTCACTTCTTCATAGCATGAAAAGCCAGAAAACCCTCCTTATGTTATCTGAGGAAGAAAGGTATAAACTAGAAACATCCAGTCAAAATATTATTCAGGAATAAAGGTTTTCAATGCAAGCATCACGGAATATAGATTTCTATAAGCCCCATGAAAGTTTTGGTGGAAAGTGTTGGAGTAATATAATTTTAAAGAAAACAGGCATATTATTTCAGAATTTAGAAAAACAACACTATAGACTTGAGTGCAGATTAAAAAAACAAGATAAAGTAAGAAAATATGAAAAAGTACAATAAAAGTGAAAAATCAAGATACTTAGTTAAAGATAATAATGGCCAAAGCACTGTAACTTACACAATTTTATGAATTAAGTATATAACTATTCTCATGTTCAAATATCAAAAACAAGAACAGGAAATTTACTAAAGAAATAGTATTTATTTCTAAGAAGAAAAGGCTAAAAGAATGAGGAATACAGATAAGGAATTTTATTTTTATTTAATGCTTTTCTGTATTTCAAAGTATTAAAAATGAATATGGAGAATACTATAGTAATAAAAAGTTATGAACATACAAATAAAAATGCAAAATAAACATGTTAATAAACAATACTAACAGATAAACTTAAGTCTATAAAAATTTCTTAAGAAGTTGTATTGACCCATGATTCAATAATAGGCGTAGAAAATTCAGTGCGTATAGCTCAGTTTACAGGAGGGAATGATAAAAATGTCTGTAGATGGAGTTATTTTTACAGTGTCACAGGTTTCCTATGTTTTTCCTAGTTCAAACACCTTGTGTAATAAACAATTGGTGGTATAATTAGGAAAGGATCAAAATGAACCATTAAAACAAGAGCCAATTTCATTCTTTCAATAAATATTTATTTCATAAATTTTAGGTTATAAAGAACCATCTGTGAACAAAATGTTACCCCTAAATTATAGTACATCCTATTTGAGAAGGTAAAGGATAAACAGAAAAAATGATATATTAGAAAAAGTGATACGAGTGCTATGCATTTGTCTCCTGAGGTCTTCTGGCCGTCAATATCTACTCACCAACCGATACTTACAGGGTAAATATGGGCCAAAAGCTACTGGACATTTGTATTGTCCTCATATTGATTCAAGCTATTAGCATTATTTTTTTAAAGTGGTATAAATAGGGAAAAACAACAATTAATTCAAGTTTTTTTATTATTAATTGTTAAAAAAGTATACAAACTTAACACCATCGTAATACACACACACATAATGGTGACTTCATTGTACTTCAGTTAGGGGTGCAAATTTCCTTGGCTTAACATAATCCCAGCAGCTGCTAAATTGCTAAAATGCTAAAAAAAATTGATAAAAATTCAAATTTAAATTATTTGGAAAATAGTCCTTTGCCATTTACAAAGGACTATTTGTTTTAAATCATATAAACTCCACTTTAGGAGGGTTGGTTATATGCTATTCTATACAGTAGATGCAAATACCTGATTCGGACCTAAGCAGTTTATGGTGTGTTTCATAATTGTAGTTTGTGTCTATTTTCTCAGTATTAGTTTGGTATAGCTTTGCCTAGAGGTTTGTTGTTGCTATTGTTTTCTAAAAGGATAATAATAACTAGTTTCATAAAATGAATCAGAAAATATTTGGTAGATATCTGGTCATATTCTCCAACATCTTGTCTGATAATATATGATGTATGTATTTTGTAGACAGACTTCCCATTTTAATAAATTATTTACCTTAAAGATAACCAGCATAATACCCCTTCCTTCTCCTCATCCCATCTGGCAAAAGAAAAAGTTAGACAAATGTTATAAACAGCATAAGGGCACTCAATAATTCAAAGTGTGTGGAGATAAAAGTATCTGGTGCAATGTTTTCTATTTGTGGGTGGTAGTGGGAAACATATTCACAACTACTTCCTTGCTGGAATATTGTTATACCAGGCAATTGGCATAAAGTTAGTGCTGTAGCCTTTCAGAGGCATGAAGCCTCCAGAGCACCAACAGACAGGTGCAATGGGAAAAGGAAAGGGATTATAGGCAAGATAGATGCTCATAATGAGCAGTCCTGCTATAGGACTT
>PVKM010008665.1:0-38506 GCA_004027735.1 Carollia perspicillata
ATGGTTGAAAGGGGGCGGGGGAAGCGTGGACAGGCAAAACCATTGAGAAAGAAAAAGCTCGAAGATGGAAATAAGCAAGATGGGTAGCTATGCTTCCTGAGATATAGAAATCCACATCGACATTCGCATAACTAAAAAATTTAGGGCCTGTGACAGGATTCAAGAGAGGTAAGTGCCCTTCAAAACATTATTTGTAAAATTAGCCAAAAGGTCACAATGTATTTGGGGGGGGGGGGGCGGGGCAAAGAGAACTATTTTGATGGGAAGAAAATTAGTAACAAAACAAGAAACACCAGTGCCTTCGAAGAGCTGTTTGGTGATCAAAATTATTCTAAAATACATTTAGACAGATATCCATTAACTTGGGACTGAGTCATCCTTCACGCGGAGTTACCCTCACAACTGTAAATGTCAGAATGTACAGTTTGCTTCTTATGCTGTTTATACTCCCACTACTTCTAAAACAGATTTTTGAAGGACACAGAATAAAATCCTAAAAGAACATTAACATAGTAAATGAGGATGAGCAAAAAGATAGCAGAACACTTATCTAAGAAAAGACACTGTCGTTTAATGCAAAACCGAGAATGAATTTCTGTAGTCAAAGCCCAAGCTAAGATGAATTCTTTCATTACTTTATTTATTCCATCATGAAGAAAATATTTATTGATTGCATAGCATATATAAAATTATAATCAAATATAAAGAAAAAGACTTTGTTCATAGAGAGCTAATTCCCTTGCAGTTTTGAATCCAGAAGAATTTGTTGTTTTGATATTTAAATGAAAGATACCAATCAGCATAAGGACGTAATGATACCCTGTATGTCAAAGTTACAAAAACTGCAAGTGTTTCATTTAGGACTATTTCTTAAAATAATGAAGTTCAATGAAGAATATTTATAAATATTATGTAAAGGATATGCTTTCAAATAAATAATACAGGTATGCTCCATTTTACTAATCTGATATAAGAATTAATAAAGATTAAGTGATGTTATTCATAGCAAAATTACAAAAACTGCAACTGTTCTACTTAGGGCTCATAATAAACCTTGATCAAGCTGAGGACAAAATGTCTGGTTATGCTCATATAAAGGCAAATAATGTAGGTAAGCTCCATTTTAGTAATCTGATGTAATAATTTGGAAGAATGAATGGCGTAGCAGATACTTTTCAGGATATTTGCTTAATCTAAATTAGCATTTTCTTTTCTTTTTTTCCTTCCTGTTTTTCTTCTTTAATCCACCCCACCTTACCCCTGCATTGTCTAATATATAGGAGTGGGATTTTATTTCATGACCATATGCCATTGGCCACAGTTAATTTAACTGTATAACAATTAACTGGAAATCAGACTAAAATCAGACAAATCTAAAGCTGGTCTGTAAGAGCTGTTTTTGTTTGTCTGGTCGTCTGTTTGTTTGTTTGACCAGAACATTGTTGCACTGTTCTGACATACTCTCATTGAGTTCGGGTTGTTCCATCAAAGGGAAGTGAGATGAACTTGAGAACAGCTAGGAAGCCATTTTCTAGAACTGCCTCTCTGTGCCCTTGTTGAAGGAAGGAGAAAGACGGGCAGGAAAGGAGCAGAGAAGTGAAGGAAGTGGTGTGAAAATGAGGTCATGAAGGGGAGGAAGAGACAAAGGGAAAAAAGAGAAGAGGGGAGGGAGGGAGTGGGAGGGAGAGAGATTGAGAGGTATGCCACCGGGCTTCCAGAGGCTTTTCCTTTTTCCTCACCCATTTGCAGGCTTATTGAGGACTTGTGTTTTTTTCCCATTTGTTTACATCATTGCACCACCCTATTGTTTTAAAAGAGCTTCAGAAAGGAATATCCCCATAACAACTATCTGTGCTTTAACACCATGGATGCAGAGCAAGGAGTCTGCAGTCTTCCTGGGGTGAGCAGTGGGTCACCAAGACAGCACTCCGCTTCATTGAAACTGCCCCAGTGCATGGGGAACTTGGAAATAGCAAAACCAGCACTGTCATGCCTAGTCCATGAATCCAAGGATTCTACTCCAGAGGTCACGAATGCCACACGATTTGGTTTTCAGACTGGTTTGCTTGTGACACAATGACTGGCCAACCCTAGATACTACTCAGCAAGTTCCATTCCACGACCCTTGTGGTCTTGGCTTGCTTTTCATTTTCCCTCACAACTACTCACCAGCTCATTATTTCTTCCTCTCCTTAAGTGCTTAAGTACTTCTGCCTTGCAAATTTTTAGTTGACATTAATCAAATGTTCTCCAAGCTATGCACTGAGAAATTAAAAATATTGTTTTAGGCATAAAGTAAATGAGTTCATAAATACAAATTGAACGTGTTATATGCAATATACTGTACAAGATGCATGGGAAGAATTAAAGGGGAAAAATCAACTGCTCACTACCTTATGGAAATTCTTCAAGTGACATAGTAACTTAATTTAGCCTACAAAAGTTTCTGTCTAGCTGTTGCTCCTACGTAAGTTTGACTCTGCCTAAGCATGATTTTTTCTATACCTAATAACATCTACAGCTAACTTTAGTGAAATGGAATAGTTCTTTTTCAATAGAATGTTAAAGGCATGTTCCATTTTGGCCAAATTCTCTTGCTGCATATATACTGGATTCCTTCCCTCCTCTGCTGCTTCTGAGAAAAACTCAGAAAAAAGACCCTAAAATTTAGACTGACATCTACGTGCATTTGCCACAATTTTTAAAATGTCTTTGAATCTTATTCATATAAATAAAACTCTCAATTTCTATTAATTTTAAATAAAAATACGTGTACATATAAGCAGTTATTCTGATAGTTGTTTCCAATCCTTTAAATGTTAATGTCTTCACCCAAAGACAGAATCCATTCTCTCTCTTTTCCATCTATATTACTGTCTTCAACTACTTTTGACTGAAAAGTCTATAGGTTACTCTTGCCTGGAAAGCAAGACATCAAAATCTTGAGATGGATAAATACTCCAGAAATCCAAGGTCAACACACACTGTTCTGTTGAAATCTTCTACAGAGTAAATTAAATTGTTAGTATATTTGCCCACGTAGGAGATTCCTGCTCTAATCTCCATAGCCTTTCCACTCTCACAAAGAGAACAGCACATCTGAACACAAAAGTTATTTAGTCTTATCTGCAAAATGGAGATAATAAAAGTACTTACTTACATCCCAGGATTTTTATGAGGATCTAATGACATGTTCCTATGAAAGTACTTCACAAATTCTGAAGCATCTTTAAAATGGTACTTATTCCCCTAATGCAGTGCCATAACAGCTCCTTCTTGCAAACACGGTGTCCCTGAAAGCTGTGGTTAGGAGGTGGTGCCATATTGACAAGGGGTAATAAAGAGTCCAGAGTGTTCAATACCATTAGTCCTGGCCATCCTGCAAATTCATCATCAAAGACTATAAAAAAGCTCTGTGCTAGACACCAGGGGAATGGAAATAGGGCTGTGGCATTGACTTTCTTTTACTAGAGATTTTTTTGGGCAGAAGACATAAAATATAACAATTAAAGAGAATAATGCATGATCATTCTTAAAGAAATAGCATCACTATTAGATAAACACTATTGGATTTCATTTCAGAGGAGTTTCATGGAAGTGAGGCATAAACATAGACTGCAAAGAAATGGTTGGATTTCTTCAAAGCAGAAAGAAAGACGACATGAGAGGCGCAGAGGACCCCAAGTGCACAAAGGGCTGTGTGGTGATGGAGAGGTTCTGGGGAGAGAGGAATGCAGGAAACCTAAGCCTGGAATCCGGATGGTCTGTCCCAAGGAGGCTGCTCCTCCGTTCTTCATGCTCTCTGACTCTTCTCTCCAAGATTACACTCCAGGGAATGGGCAGCAAAGTGCTAGACAATAATTCCCGTGCATCTTCTCGATAAGGTCTCGTCTGGGCACCCTAACTGGGCTTTAGAGTCAGGGAATCGTTGCTCTGGGTTTAGGTCTGTTGGTCCCTGGGTTAGAAGCTAGTCACTGTGAGCCAGTGCTCTGAATGGCTGGTCCAGGGATTTGGGCCTCACAGTGTTTTATGTTCTACAAAGATTAGAAATGATGTGGCCCGGCAGGAACTGCTAGGTAGGAGCCGAGGCAAGAAGTAGTGTGGGCCAAGCACAGAGAAAGCAAGGGAAGTGGCCGATCTCAAGGACGATGTGTAAGAAAAATCAGCAGAATTTGGCAATTAACTGACTGTGAAATGACTCAGTGGTTTGTAGCCTGGGCTTCCAAGGAGAATTTTGGGATCACTAACAGAAATAGAAAACCACAGAAAGAAGCTACTTTGGCGGAAAGGTGATGAGTTCAGCTTTCAGCTGGTGAGCGGAATTGTTGCAAACACTGAGAAATGGGTGGGTCTAGCAGATGGTCCTGGATAAAAGGCCTGGGACTTGCCATATCAGTTGGAGAGGAAAACACGGATCTGTACAGTGTGTACATATGTAATATTTGGCACCTAAGGCTACATGTACGTGAATGAAGAAGAGCGTGAAACACCAAACAAGAGGAAAATCCTTCCATTAACTTACAAAGGCAGGAATGAGGAAAAGAAACAGGGAGGGTAAGGACAGGTAAGTGATTAAAGAGGCCATCAGATGTGGCAATCACATGACAAGTGAACTCTGGGAATCACACAGCCTGAGCCAAAAGGCAGGGAGCAGGGTGAGCATGTGATGAGTGAGTGGAGGGCAAGTAGATCGAGGGAATCTTAAGGGCAAAGGGAGAGAATAAGAGAAAAGGGGGAAACGCTGAGGAGGTACAAAGACTGGAGGAACCACTGACCGATTTATCTGGAGTGTAAGGTGTAATTACTGATTTTGAATGTTATAGATACTCTTTGTGGTCTGAAACTGGAGGAGAGGAAAAAAAGGGTTAGAGGAAAAGAGAATAAATATTCCAAGAAATTAGGTCAGGTGTTCAACAAAGTAGAATGCGGGACCATCCCTGAGAGTAAGAAACCCAGGTTCAAATGAAAAGGCATCAGGGGCCAGCTGGGCCAGGAGGCAGCTCAGGACAGGAGGGCCCCGAGACGGGAAGGAACAGAAGCATAAGGGGTATAAAAATGGGGTGTTTGGGCATGAGGAAGTGGCAGGATGGATGTGGTGATCAAAAAGGGGGACTCTCTCCTCATTTTCTAAGCTTTACAGCTTTACATTTAGTTTGCTGAAAGATCAAAATGGTAATTGCTTATAAAAGTGCCCTGAAATATCAATATTTTGTATTTGTAATGAAAAGACTAAGTGACTAAGCATGAATATCTCATACATGTAAGACTGAGTATGCATATGTGTATATGTGTGTGTGTATACAGGGTCTGGCACAAATAACATCCCTTATTTATTACTAAATCATAAGCATGTAATTCTGTGACATAATAATATCACACTCAAGCACACCATATAACATTTTAGGTGAAACATTCAAATTAAAACTATAAATTATTACACCCATATTATCGCCCTACCGACCACACTCAGGCAGGCCTTCCTTCTGCCATACCCTGTGTGTGTGTGTGTGTGTGTGTGTGTGAAAGTCTGATGGGCTTTCTGATATTTGCACTTGACTATGACTCTCTAGGATATATAATTATTTATAATAAAGATAACAGGAACATATTAACAGAGCAGTTATGTTCAAAGCAGTTTACATAGCTTAATTTTCACACAAAATCTAAGAGCTCAGTACTACTATCATCCCCATTTTACATTTAAGGAGATCAGGACTCAGAGAAGCTAAGTAACTTGATTTCGATTTCACAGTCAGTCAGTGGCAGGCAGGAGATGCAAACTCAGGGCTGGACAACGGCATGGTGACGCCACGGATCCTGGTTCCTGCGTACTGAGAGAGTATCTGGAGCCTCACAACTGGGAAACAGGGTGCACAGCGTGAGATCCGGAGAGAGCTGAATGAACACCCTGGAGCAAGGCGCCACAGGGGGTGTAAAAGAGTCACAATGTACAGGACACACGCACAAACAGGGAGATACATATTCTCCTTTCTATTTATCTGCACATGTTCCCCAATACCAGCCTGCCCTGTAACAGAGTTGAGAGAAATTGTGTGTGTCCACACAACAGATCAATAAGCTGACTGCTGTGGATGGTGCCTACCTCCCTTGAAACCAGGCAGCCCGGGTGGAAGGGCCCTTTGATCACTGGTGGGGATCGCAACAGCCCTGAGGATCCTCACAGCCCTCAGTGCCGGCTCATCGGGCCTGGGCCTCGCCGAGAGGACAGAAACATCTTTATTAGAAAGAAGACATTCCAAACAACGGCTCTCTAAAGGTACTCCCAGGAAGGCTTTTGGTTTGTTGGTTTGTTTTTGTTTTTTTAGTGCTGGCCCAAATCAGGAAAAGGGGGCGGAAAAAAGATCCTGAGAAAATAAGTGATTGACAAGGAAATTGATTAGCAAGCCCATTTCATTCATGCCTTGGGCAGTTTTTAGTGAATGCCTACTATGTGCAAGGCACCGTACTGGACCATGTGGTCCTGGCCCTCATGGAATTTCAGACTGAAATTAATTTTTTAAAAAACTACACACACATAAATAAAAACAAGTAAATTCTATTAAAAACACAAATAATATATAATTCCATACCTACTTAAGTAAAAAGTGCCATCATCATTATTAAATTGTAATTTTTTCCCAAAGTAAAAATCAAAAGGGTGTATCCATCATTTTCTAAATGTAATACCCCTCCTGTTTCCCATTTCAAGTGAGATCTGGAATAATAGTTGAAGGAAAAGACCAGAAGAGCATGAGTAATTTTATACTCTAATAATCACATCTCATTTTACCCTGTCTATGAAAGCCTTCACAGTTTTAGGTAACATTTGCAAGTGCAGTAATATTCCTGTACTTGTACAATGTACTGTGTAACAAATTGGAAAACACAGGAACTACTTAAGAGAAATATTTAGATTGTGTCTAATTTAAATCGATAGTCCATTGGGCAAGGAATCTGTCTAATTCTATGTTCTGTACAACGCACTGCAAAATGTTGGCACTCAATAAATGTAAAATAATAACAACAGTCTTTTCCCCTTTAAAGCATATAATTACACCTACCCCCTACTGTGCTCCAAGCTCAGTGACAGGTCTTTTGTTTATTAAATCCACAGCCCTAAAGGCAAACAGTACCACAGCTTCAATACGAATTGCTGTGAAGTCCTCTCCACTTTTAGGCAAAACTTTAAATATCTACAAATCCCTAAAGAACATCTCAATTTAGCCGCCCACCATCTATATTACTTAACCAAATGCAGGAAACCTTTTCTAGGTCCCCGAAGTGGAATCCAAACACCAAGTGGAAATGTGTTTTCAAAGTTAGTTTGGAAATATGTCATGGCATAAAATTACTCTTAGCTAATTTACCATTTCTCTCTCCTAAAGAAACGTGTCAAGCTGCTGAGCAAAGCTCTGAAGGCTTTAGATGCAGGAAACATTCAATAGGTTCCCAAGCTTGTGTTCAAAGTGCACTATTATCCAAGTAGCTTGCACTGAGGAGGAAAAAATAATGACTCATGTACAGCTTTATTTGAGACATTTGCACTACAATGAACTAAGCAAAGCAACAGGTCAAGTTAAAAAAAATATTGCAAAAAAGCAACAGCAGCCAAAGCCCCTTCAAGGGAAATTTTGGACAGGAAAGCACTTTTGCTTCATTTCATCATTATTTTCTCCTAGTTTCCTGTGTTTGTATTTGAATGCTCGCACTTGAACATCAGTTTCACAATCACCTAGTCCACATTTGGTATTGATGAAGTTCAACATATGCTCAGCAATTCACTGCTACTAAAATAAGAAATGCAAATTCAGCTAAGTGCGCTCCAAGTCTACTGTTGAGCTGGGCCCGAGCTGCTTTGTAGTCTGTGTAGAGTATTATCATTAGCAGAGAAGGGTTAATGGCAAAGGCCGACGATTGTTTAAAAATTCACATTACCAAAGTGGATTACATTGCATCTACTGAGGGGATCAACAATGTAAGCCTACACTAAGCCATTATTGCAGAAACAAAGCTTTCATTTTAAGCCTTTGGAAACAAGCATAAAATGGACAAAAGAAGAAATTCTTCTGATGTAAGAACAAGGCAAGTACTACATGCTTTTCATCCTGACTCAGTTTTGGAGCCATGATGAATGTGCAGAAAAATGGACCCTCTCTCCCAAGAACGCGTCGTGAAATTATACCATACCAACGTCTCGGAAAATGATTCATTTCTATAGCTAGACGTCCAACAAAAATCCTTTATTTAAATTTCTTTGTCCTTTTGTTGAGAATCAGTCCCAGCATGGAGATGTACATTCTTTAGGATTGTCTCACCATTTGTTCTTTTATTTTCTAATGAGAAGAAAAAGAATGATTTTGCAAACATACATTCCTGCAGCCAGCGTCATGGATTACCCTTTGCAGTAGTAATTCATCCCACACCACCTCAGTGTGTGGTAACTGAACACTCAACCACCCCTAAACTGGCAGAAACCAGGCGGAGGCTGGATACACTGCTGTCAGTTTCCACAAGGATCTTGGAAGTGCAGTACTGACACCCACCCCATCTCCAGATGCAGAAACTGAGGCTCAGAGTGGTTAGGGAGCTCCCTCTAAACCTCCCCTAAAGGAACCAGGATTCAGATGCAGGTGGGGCTGGAACGACAGGTCCTGGTACCCCCGATTTCCACGGTGCCCTCTGTTGGCAAAGCAGGTTCCTGGGAATTGGACATTCTTTCAACAAATTACCTGCAAAATTCTACGTGAGGTTGAAGGCTTTCAGACAAATTTCTTTTCTTTACAAATTTGAGCTCAACGATGAAGTATTTTTTTGGTGTATGCAAATTAGACCTATGTGAAAGGTGTCATCATGACTACTGTGGGATAGGTATGTGGACAGAAAATCTCACAAACTGCAGCAGACAGTGTGTGAGATTAAACTCTCCTACTATCCTGCACCCACCGCTAATTATCTGGCACTTTTCATCCTCCAGAACTTGGCTAAGAACTAGTGAGGAAAACCAGCAGATGACCAACAAATAACAGGGCCCCCAGTAGTCAAAACACTCTATACATTTCAGCCGCGAAGAACATGCATTTTATACCGAGGAGGGAACTGCAGGCCTTCCTCTGGGGTATATTAATACTTACTTTAAACATAACTCAGCCAACTTGGTTATCGGCTTTCACTGCAGACAACAAACTAAAAACAATACAGTAGAAAATAGAAAGAATTCTAAAAGATAATGAAAAAGCCCCAGTCTTGCCAGAAATACTAAAGAATAATGCTACCCAAAAATATTCACAAGAATTAAAAATGCATAATATACCAATGGACACTAGTGTATAGGTAAAAAAAAAATTAGAGCAGTCATTCTGACACAGTAGATTTATTCCAAAGTAATATATATAAAAATGAGATATAAATATAAAAATATTTATTGTCATATCAAGTAATTATAGTATTTTATTGAATGCATTTAATATAATATTTTATATTACATAGATAACTATATGTAAAATATATGTTTATGTAATATAAAAATATAATTCTATATAATATAAAAGCAATAATTTGTACTTTTATGTATTTAAAGGTAAATATATAAAAATATAAATATAATAAAGCCAATACTTTTACAATGAAAGTCCTGGGAATAAATGTCTATTAGAATACATTTGTCTGCTTAAAATGCCAGACTTAAAGAACTGACATTTGTCAGATGGAAGGTTTTTCAGGAGATGAGTCTGACTGAAGCTAAGACCAAACAGGAAGGCAGTGCATGGGGGCCTGACAAGAACAACACCACGGCCACCACGTGGACAGAGTGTCCAAGTGGTCTCCTACGTGGTTTCTTACACATCTGCGAGTCCCTCAGCAAGATCACACCCTTGCTCCACCTCTGTCGCTCAGTGTGTCTTTGCAGGTTAGAAACAAAGGGCCTTTAATTGTTGTGTAACATTGACAATAAGTATACGGTAATAAAACCTTAAATTCTGATGAAGAGGAAAATTAACTGACATGGAACTGATGACATGTTTACCACCTGCACAACCGTAAACACCTTGTAGTTAAAAAAGACCCATGAATGCATCTTTTTTTCACCTATAAGGCTTAGCAAGTAATAAAGTTTGAAATAACTGAGTGAATGAATGCATAAAGTTCATTATGCTTTGCTCGGTTCACATTTTTGTGTGAGGGCAGGGAAGGACCCAGGAGGAAGTGACTTTATTATGGACTTTGCTGTTATCCTTCCTTTGCTCACTCCCATTATCAAGAAAGTGAAAGTCCAAACTAAACAGAAAAATCATTTCTGGACAAAGGTACCTTGCAAGCAACAGCTCTCAAAGTATTACATATATATATATATATGAGAGAGAGAGCGAGAGCAAGGGAGGTATTTCTGAAAAGCCCCTGGATACAGAGTTGGCAATACATTTCAATTAATGAATGACTGAAATTTTTACTAAACACCTACTATAAAAACATTATAGTATTAACCTCCACACTGAGAAAAAGTTTACCAATGAAACTCTAAATAGACCATTTTAATAGCTTGAAATTTTGATTTTCTAGTCTGTTTCTTTATTACAACATAATACATGATAATTACAACAATTCAAACAAATCAGAAAGAAGACGGTCAAGTGACTTCCCATCTCCCATCAACAAACCCCCTCTTTAGGTAACAAATAGCAAGTTGCACACCATTCTCTATCTTTCTCTATTTTCCCAAAACGTGTTCAAGCTGGAAGTCTTTCTATATAGAATTATAGTGACAAAAATGTCATCATAATAAGTTCATCACAAACCTACTGGCTTTTCTCATTTAACAGTATATCACAGAGGTTCACTAGGTCAACAAGGATAGCTCTAATTCATCATTTTTTAAGGTTTTATTTATTTTTAGAGAGAGAGGGAGGAAGGGAGAAAGAGAGGGCAAAAAACATCAACATGTGGTTGCTTCTCATGCAACCCCAGCTGGGGACCTGGACCCACAAACCCAGGCATGTGCCCTGACTGGGAATCAAACTGGTGACCCTTTGGTTTGCAGGCTGGCACTCAGTCCACTGAGTCACACCAGCCAGGGCACATTTTTTAATATCTGTATAGTGCTGAATGCTTTGGGTTTACCATCATTTGTTGAACTATTCTATTAGGGGTGAAATTTTCTGATTTTACAGGTTTTGCTCACAAATGTTACTGAAGAATAGCCTCGTGGAGGTATTTCATGTGTTAGTGCACTGGTATGGCAATACTTCCCTTTATTGAGGGACTTGAAGTTTTTTTGTTTCGTCAGATTTTTATTATTACACAAAGTCATGTAGCACGATGTTAAGAGATTATTGTAAATATTGGTTCTCTCACCTGTAAAAGGCAGTGTACTAAAAGTAAAATAGCCGAGTCAGGGGCAGAATCATATTTTTTAATTTTTAATTCTACTAGCTAATACAGATCACTTTCCAAAAAAAGTTACACAATTCACATCCCTATGTTGAAATATGCTTATTTTCCCCATACCCTAACCAACACTGGATGATATCAATATGTTTCCCTTTTGCCAATTTTATGAAGAAAATACCGGATATCCTTGGATTTGCATTTCCCATGTTACCGGTGAGTTTGGGCAGCTTTCCATGAATTTATTAGCCATCTGTAGTTCTTTCTGTGCGCTACCTATTAATATCATTTACAATTTCCTTGTACTGTTTATCTTTTCAAATCGATTCATAAACTTCTTTTTATATGAGAAGTATGTAACGCTTATTCCGTCTTACTTTTTCTTCTTCCCATCAGTTCGTAAGAATATGCATACAGAGTGAGCCAAGAGAAGAGACAGCCAGGACTGCAGGACCGCTTTAAAACAAACACCAGTGACGTTACAGGAAAGCTTGTAATATTCACTTTCTAAAATATTAAGCTCCACAAGGACAGAGATCTTTATTTTGTTAAATCATGTATCTCAACAATCTAGAACAGAGCCTGGAAAACAGTAGAAACTCAGTAAAGACCTACTCACACATTTATTCAAGATAGAAGTTTGTGGGGGAAATGTGAATATATATTGACCCCTAAAACTGTGAAATATGGGTTTTCCAATGGTGGTTTGTAGTTTGCCATCATTTAGTACATCTAATCCTTACCACGTTCTTCACATCTCATTCAATCCTCAGGGACAGTTATAATTATTTCTGTTTTACCGAAGGAAAAAAAAAATCAAGATTCAGAAAGCTTTCCAGAATAATGCACAGCCAATAAATGAGAGTTGAGATTACAAAGCCAGGTGTTTCTGGCACCAGACAGAGGGACTGGTCACTGTGTTATCTTGCCTATCAGTGCATATATCTGATCTGGGTTAGCCAAAATGTGCTTGTCATCTAATTTTCAACACTAATTGCCCCAGGACAAAGAAATAATCTAACTAAGATTTATAAACCAAGAAGAGTGCTGATTTGCAGTCATAATATAGAGAGCATTTATTGTTCATGACCTTAAAAATACTTGTAAAAACATGGGCTCTGAGACACTTAAGCAGTGATGTGGATAAATTTAAAAAGAAATAAAAATAGGCACAAAGCCGTCAGAAGTCTACTTGCCACAAAAAGTCAAACACTGTCATAATAAGCTAGAAAAGAATATGATTAACTCAATCAATGCGGTTAGGAGCAAAATTCTGCAACTAGTCTAGAAATACTACCCCAGTCATAGAACTAAAAACAACAACAAAAACCTCTTAATCATGTGCGATTCTAACACAATCATATAGAGATTATCTAGGATGCATGTTTAATAACAAAAACATAAAAGCTTTCAGACCAAAAGCAAAATTAATAATAGTTTGAAATTAAAAAGATACATACCTTATTAACCGTGTGTGTTTGTGTGTATGTATGCAAATTATGTCTCAGTTGTTTGGATGTGTGTATGTATATATATATATATAGCATAATTTAGTAATTTCTACTAAATAAAATATGATTATCATTGATTGGACTATTCTCTATAACTCCCCAATAATCACATTAATGCAGTGAAATGAATTTTTCTTTTTCCATTATTTTAAGTGCTTTCTTCTCAATATTTTTGTAGATATTGTCAGGGATTATGAGTAATTTGCTATCTCAAGTTTGCCTGTGTTTTTATAATGAGTATATATGATAAAAAAGTTTCCACAGGCCAACGTGTTAGGATTTTTTTTAATTCAGATCAATCAGTCTGTTTTCACTGTAAAGTTCGATCAAAATACAAATCTCTGACCTAAGAATTTGATAAAGACAAGCAGAGACACAAATAATGGACCATCAGGGGAAGTGCCAGTGGTCACCACACTTGGGGGTAGGGATACAGTTACAGCTGGAATGCAGCGATGCCACGAATAACTTGACTGACACTATTAGATGAAAACCCTTCCTACTCAAAAGCCACATGGTTTGCTGTGGGAATCCAAAACCTTCAGTATTATTCTTCTGTTAGGGTTAGAGTTCTTTTCTTTTTTGTCAATCTTCTACGTGGGAAAAGAATCCACATTTTCAAAAGACAAGAAAGCTTGGATGAAGGGTTAATGTTGATTAAAGACATTTTTAATAGTTATGCAATAATAATCCTTCTATTAAAAATTCAGCAACAAAAACTATAATCAATTTCTTATAGACAGAATCCATGAAAATTACTAGAATAATAATTATTAAAACAGAGAAAACTGCTGTAAATTTGTCAGTTGAAGAAAAATGAAATTATTAATTGTAAGTTCTACCATAAATATTTTGATTTTCCCTTTAATCTACTTAGCATGTTAGTCTTATCTAAAATATAACATAGGATGTCTTCAAGAATTTAAGAATAGTAATTACTCTTAAAAATGTGTGGAGAATGTTAATTAAAAAATAATAATCTAAAACAATTTTTACCTCTGAGATATTAACATTTCTATTTTCAAAGTATATAACGAATATTGACAAAATTTTTATAACTTTTCAATGTGAAGCTATAAAGTCTATAGGAGATAAATAAAAATAATTTACCTTTAATTTCATGAGGAACTCAATATGATTTAATCATGAAAAAATGTTTACCTGGTAACATAAAAATTATTTCTCATCAATTCATTCTAATATTTATCACGATGGCATTCAGTTAAGTTTTATAAAGTAGTGTTAATTCAATAAGCCACTGAAATGACTGAAACTGCAATATTCTTTTCCAGGAGATGTTCCTAGGACTGAATGTTTATTTACAAGTACTTTCTTTCTTTATGCTTTTAAAAGATCTTCACAACAACAACAAAGATATATTTACTTTACAGATCACAAGAATGTAAATGGAGCCCAATTTGACATATCCCAAATCCGGTCATGATAAGAACAACAAACGTTGCTCCTTTAGGCCTCAGTTTTCCTTCTCACTCAGAGACGCTGCTTGGGTCTGACTGCAAGAGACTCTCAGTCTCACGTCTGGTCCAGCCACCCCAGAGCTGCGCCCCCTCCGTCATCCCTCCTCCAGCCACAGCAAACTGCCCATGATGGCGGCAGACAGAGAGGACGGCAAGAAACCAAGTCCCCGAGACATTCTAAGGGTCGTGAAATTATAAGCCCTTAGTGTTTCACTAAAGAATAAGTTTACCATCACACTATCACATATAAATGACAGTTTTCAATGATGATCACCAAACTCTCCTTAGTTCACATTAAAATGCCTAGACCAGTGAGTAACCTAAATTTTCCGTGCTGTAACTTAAAACCCAATATTAACACAGTTAGTGGAAACCCAATACCTGATCCTATAAGAAAGAGTTTCATTTTCTTCAAAATAACACTCTGAGAAACTGGTCTGCAAATACAAACGTCTCGAGTGGCACTCCTAAACTGTCATGGTCATAAAATGAGACTAAATTCTTTAGCTAATCTCATTCACGAAATACCTCATGTGCTTTCAGAGAACACCACGCTGTGGCTAGGCAGCATTATCCCAGTGTGCCTGGAAGTGACCCGTGGCCTATACAGCAGGAAACGCCTCAAACTGCGTTCCTTGTATTCGAAAGCTGAAATTCTCGTAGAAAGGGAACTGAGAAACATATTATGTTTTCATCTGAATACTAACTCAAATATCTTATTGGATACACATTCATAGTCACTTAATAGAGTATATTTCAAACAAAATTGCATTAATTTTGCAAGCAGTCAATGCTCAATATTCTGCGTAATTTACTAAATATTCTATTAAAAGTCCATTTTCAATTATAATAGTAAAAAAAAAACACAGAAAACCTTCCAACCTACTATCATTCACTGCCTGTAACAGTACATAATATAACTCTGAGAAAAAAAGAGTAACAATGCTTAAACTTTATGTTTCCATGCTAACTTGTATTTAAAATACAACTAGAATGCCCATCTATAATACACCAAGTCCTATACTAAGATTATTACTTCATTTTTAAATTTATAACACTGCCATCCAAATACAAGGTAAAGATATGTAACATTATTTTACCACATTTCAAAGAGTTATTTTTATAAATATCTACCTATAAATATAAATATCTGAGGGACAATCTTGTTATAACAGTATGCTTTTAAAGTGGGATGCAGGGTTTAAAGGTCCAAACTATTTTCTAATTTCCCATCTTTTCCTGTACATTCATTTTTGAAACAAAAAATGAAGGGATTAAGCAGAAAGAAAAATCTCGCAGACACAGACAATGGTATGGTGTTACCAGAGGGGAAGGGGGAGGGGTGGGGGATGTGGAAGGCTTAAAGGGGGATAAATGGTCATGGACGGAGACTTGACTTTGGGTGGTGAACACACAGTACAATACACAGAGGATGCGTTAGAGCACTGTACCCCTGAAACCTATACAACTTGATTAACCAATGTCACCACAATAAATTCAACAACAAAATAAAATAAAATGTAAAATGTTTATTTCGGTACACAATAGTGGGTTCAGATTGCCGGGCTTTATGGGTTACCTATTCTAGTGACAGACTCTGAGAAATCAGATAATAATAAACACATTCCCTTCTTCTGAAGGTTCATAAGTGGAAACTAACTTGAAATTACGTTAGGAAATAAGGCCAGGTAGCATGAAAGAGCTTTCAGTCTGGTGACACGGGGAGACTTGGGGTTGGGGCAGTGGGATCTGCAGTAATCGGGTCCAACTCATCGATGGGAAGCGTATTGCTAGGCAGCAGGACCATTTTGGACCAGTGTGAAAATCTAGATGGTAAACAGAATGGAAAAAGGCGAGAAACATTCAGGAATACGAAGGGGTCAAAATGTTGGGGATTAAAGTTTACTGGATACAGACATGACAGAAAAGTCTGAGAATGACACCAGGTGTGCGGCCTTGGTGACGCAGGGGATGAGGGCGCCGGGAGCTGCACAAGAAAACAGAGGCAATGGAACAGTTTGTGATGAGGACAAGAGAGGAGATCAGTCCAGAGAGAGAAGAGAACTCTTCAGCAGGTTAAGTTTGAGTTGCTGATTTTTCATCCAAGTTTGTATGAATACCAAGTCTTTTCATGTATGAATCTCACAGTCGGCGATGGAGACCTAGATTTCAGGGTTGTCATCTGGTAGTGGTGGTTTAAAACTGGAAAAATGGCTGTGCTTGTCCAGAAAGCACGCTCAGAATGAGAAGAAAAAAAAGAGCAAGGGATTTGAGGAAACTCGGATGTACAAAGAGAAGACTCTGGCAAATTCTGTCCACTGTAGGAGATAAAGACTAAGACTGTGTCATCAGGTTTGCAAGAGGGAATTAGGATCACTGATTACTGTATATTTTAATAAAAGGAGCTCTAGTGGTGTGGCACAGGGCAGAGGTTAACAGTAGACTGAGAAACCAGGTAGTAAAGCCAATAAATACTTACACAAAGATGTCCAGCTGTAGAGCAGTGCAACCTATGGAGAAGCCCTCGTGTTTACGAACACCACTGTCAGGCGCCGCAGCCACTTTCCCATCCCCACCACTCCTCTCTGAGGGAGCCAACACACCCTTTTTACAGAGGCAGGAATGGAAACTCAAAGAAGACTGGTCACCAGTCACTATCACCTAGCCAGAAAGTGTCAGAGCGTCCTTACAATCACGTTGTCTCCACTCCTCTTCCCTGTCTGACCTCACAAATTCAACGTCACCCGCCTCTTTCATATCTAATCCATAGACTAGGAACCTCTGCGCTTGTGTGATTTAACAAATCCGGTTACTGCTGACACCTTGGAGAGCTCCAGAGACCTGCTGATGAGGGAGACAGAGGCATCTTCTCCCGTGTCCTCATCCCTTAGTAAACTCCTAAATCACTCCCATGCAATGGACTGCAAAATTTGCACTGTGCCCTCCAAGTTCTTGATCTTACACTCCTTCTTATGCCCAAGAAGGCTTTCTACCTTCCTCAGCTGGTGACCTGCTAAACTTCCAGGGCCCATCACTTCTCAAATCTGCTCTGAAGAGCATGGAGTCAAATATGTGGTGGCAGGAGGAGACGGAGCTTTGGGTGTGAGCACACAAGACAATGTACCGCTGTATTTATATATGTGTTATATATCTATATGATGTCATATATAATGTTACCCCAATACATTTTTTAAAAAACTCTAATGTACTGCTCTCCATTAGGTGCATCTCTCACCAGGCAGCGCTAACCGTCCCTTGTCATGTACCCACAGGACACATTTCAAGCACTTACCATTCTGAATCATAATAATTACTTTAATCTCTCCCCTGCTGGAATGTGAGTCTTCCAAAGACAGGGATCGTATTTTATTCAATGGAGAATCAATAGCTCATAAAGCGGTGTGTGGCACACAGTAGACAATAAATAACTGACTGCCCTGTAGTGAAAACACCCTGGGCTTTGGAGGTGGCCAGGGGACAGGGGTGGGGATCTCACATCCCAGTTCCTCCTCACACCACCTCTATGGGCGCAGGCAGGCCCCAGTCTTTGAGCTCTGTGCCCCCACCTGCACACACACTGTACCACTGCCTTACAGAGATGCTATGAGATTTCTTAAAAAACTAAAACAGAAAATTACAGTCCCTGGTATGTAATTAAGTACTTAATAGATGTTAATTTCCTGTCTTTTTTCACCCCCTCTTTTTTGAATGCCTGAATGCAGAGCAGATAAGATTCAAAGGAGAAGTGTTTTTATTGATCAAACATGTATGACTCAAATGTGCAACTCGGAATAAAAAGTACAGTGGGTGCTCTATGTGTGTCAGAGAGAGAAATTTCTGCA
Organism: Carollia perspicillata; assembly: GCA_004027735.1. Lineage (NCBI taxonomy): Eukaryota > Metazoa > Chordata > Mammalia > Chiroptera > Phyllostomidae > Carollia > Carollia perspicillata. Next base: position 18,214 of record PVKM010008665.1, read on the forward strand.
CTCAAGCAGTCGAAAATTCCATGAGGAAAAATACAAATATTTTTCAAATGATTTTTAAAATAAGAGAGAAAATTGAGTGCTATACACTAAACGCAAGGATGCTGCTATGGAGAATGCAATGGAGGGTACAGCTGCTTTGGGGGAATACTGGGAGTGGTCACCCAGAATCTGGAATCTGACACACATTTTCAAGAACCGATTTTAAGTTGGAGTCATGGATGTACAAGAACAGGAAGGCTACATAAAAGATTCGGTCTGAGCAAAAGCACAGATGCAGGAGAAATTTCTCTGGGAAGGAAGACTGGTTTGGTTTGACTTGCTAGAGGATAAAAAGCATGAGAAAGTGAGGTGGGATAAAGGCATCATACTGCAGAGGAAAGAAACTCGCAAACCTATTGAAAAATTTCAAGTCAATTCATTGCCTACCTTATAATTCTCATGCTTTCTAACTTAAGTCCCTCTACCATACTGAATAGAATTGTCTGAGTTATACACAAAAAGAAAAGGGAGTTGGAAAACAAATTGTTATTATGTCCTTTGAATGGAAACAAACTCTGTTTACTGATGGGCGGCTCCCATGCACTGTTCACGTGGACTATGTGTGACTGTTCAGCCCCAGCTTGCAGGATTGGGAGAGCAGGAAAACCGAGTAGGATCGAAGGGAGTCTGTGCATGAAAAGAGCAAAGTAAAAGGCACTTCCTGAAAAATGCCTGTTCCTGCACTGACCAGTCCTCCTTCTCCTCGGTCCATACTCAGAATGTTCTACTGCCATCTGCTGCTTTAAGTTTCAGCAGCTCACATGCATCCATACACACGCCCACTAAACCTTTTACCATGTTTTACTGATTCAGCTGATTCTCTCATTTTACAGGTTTTTTTCATCGCGTTCTTCTAGGACAATCAAGGCTCCAGGGCTTGTTTCTTAGCCAAAGTAAATTTTGATAGTGATGAAGGTGTAAGAGTTACGTGAAACTTGGTAGAAATGAACTAGAGCTTTGAAAATAATGTGGACATCATAACTTGTTTTAGGACTTCTCAATAATTGTACATTCTCATCAGGAAGTAGTAACCAATCCTCAAACATTCATCTACCCCTTGTTCAGACAATACCCCAAACTCTGTAAGCCAAGTATATAATCTGCATGTATAATTAGAGGTTTCCCATACATGGTATTCTGTGTATGTCAGATTAAATGTAATATAAAGGATTCAGCCTGGCTTATCCAATGTTATTCAAATTTGTTCATTAACTTCAGTTTCTTAACATGTGCTATAGATTGTGATTTTTTTTTCATGCGTCGTGATCTAACCAGTCCAGTTTAACAAACACTTTTTTAATGTTTATATATTTTAGTATGTGTTGGTTTGGGGTGTATGGCTTAATGATTAGACGATCACATACTTTACACAGCTTTCCCCTCAATAGTTCCAGTTGCCAAATGGCACCATACTAGTTATCACAATACTATTGACTATATTTCCCGTGCTTTACTTACGTCCCCATGACTATTTTGTAACTACCAATTTGTGTTTCTCAGTCCCTTCACCTCTTCCATCCAGTGGCCCCAACAAATACCATCTTCCTTTCTGATGTGCATGGGGTAAGGGGTGGGTGGGGCTTATCCGTCCCGGGAGCATTCAGCGGGCTAAGTACAGGGATCTGGGACAACCTAAAGCAGAAAAGAAAGCCACCTGGAAAGCTCTCAGTCTAACCGTGACCAAAAGGCACATTACTATGTTAAGTATGGTTTTCTTTCTATACTGCACTCGGCCAACAGTTCATAGTACCTGCTATGAGCGAAAATGCAGCAAAATATTTATTTCCTCTTTTCAGACCTTCAGTCTAGTGTACCAGCACATGGGGCTACTCCACTTGCATTTCCAATCTTAACTGATGAAGGTATCACAACCCACCAACTAATTCAGGCCAGATATGTTAAAGCTATTCTTTTTTTAATTACTAAGTTTTATTGAGCCTTTTTTATGTGCTAGACTCTGGAAAGAATTGGTTCAACACGTTTTGTTTTTTTTTCAATGACAGTCTACATTCTTTGAATGTCATAGCTTTTCTCCAATGCAGTTTCAGTTATACACTGCTATGTAGGTAATAAGGCAGTAAAAAATAAGTGAGTTAAAATAATAACCAATCATCTTCTCTTTAAATTCTGTAGTTTGAGAGGGCGGATTTTGTCCTTCATATGGTATAGCGGGATGGCTGGAAGAGACCAAAGTCCTGGTAGTTGGGGCCAGATGGGAGCAAACACGGGGCTGTTGGCTGAAAATCTAGGTTCCCCTCCACATGGACCTTTCTACATCACTTCCTGACACTGCTCACGGCATGGCAGCTGTGCGAGATGGTGTGCTCTGGTGCAGACACTCCAAGAGAACGATCCCCATTACGCATGCTGTGCTCATCAAGCTTCCAATTGCATCGCACTTGTGAATGTCTCCTTAAACAAACTCATATGGCCAAACTCAGACTGAGCCAAAGCGACTGACCAGGCCATGAACTCAGAGAGGTGTGTTATCTGGTGTCAGTGTAACAGTCCACCACACACCTTTCTTCCTTCACAAACAGGTGCCTTTGCATTCTTCTTTGAAATATTCCTCAAGTACCTTCTATAGTACTGTTTTCACCGCCTTAGTTCAACCTTTAGTTCTCTCACCTTATTTTCTTTTGTAAAAATCTAGCTGCACTTTTAAAGTTATAGGGAAGACTAATGACGACATTCATGCAATGAATAAACACATAGTGAGTAGTAATGAGGAAAACACTGCCGTAGGAACTGTACATTCCTGCTGTGTGTCACAGAACAAGACGCTGAACAAGATGCTTCTTCTGCCCTCGTCACTGAAGTTCTACCCCCGTAAAGGTAACTAACATACACTCCCAGTCCCTCAAACCCTCCTTCTGAACTTCACTTTTCCAGCTTACAGATTTCAACATCACAACCCTGCTTACACATTTTCCATGTCTTCCCCGGCCTAGTAGCGGCTCTGTATCACCTCATTTTTAAAAATCAATTATGTACTTATTTATACTCTTCAATCACAGTTGACATTCAATATTATATTAATTTCAGTTGTACAGCACAGTGGTGAGACATTTATACAATTTACAGAGGGATCCCCCGGGTAAGCCTCGCGCCCACCTGGCACCCTATGTAGTTATCGCGGTATCATTGACTATGTTCCCTGTGCTGCACTTTACCTTCCTGTGACTCTTTTGTGATCAGTTTGTACAAAAAGGTGAAATCCCTTCACCTTTTTCGCTCAGCCCCCAAAGCTCCCTCCCATCTGGCAACCATCACCTTGTTCAAGGTCACTTGAACCAGTCTTCCCAGGTTCATCTCCCACTGCTTCCCCTCAAATTACTCTCCTTCCCCTTTGTTGGTCTGTGCCTCTATTCATGCCGTTCCACGCACCCGGAGTGCTCTTCCTCAGTCGTCAGCCCCAGGAGCAGGCAATGACCTCTTCACAGTCACTTTCAGGCACTGTTCTCTAAGGCCTCCACAAAGGCAGAAAGAACAGGCCCCCCCATGTGCGCCTACAATCGGACGTCTTCCTCACTGTCAATGGTATTCCACTGTTTGCACGCTTGTCCTTGTAGTGGGCTGGGGACTCCAGGAGGGCACTGTGCCCAGGGTGAAACAACTGGGCATTTTCTCTCCTAATGCAGCTTGGTACATGGAAGGAAATGGAGGAAGAGAGTTCTCATACGATTTCCTTCCTGTCTGTGAAATGCACCGCCTTCATGCACTGTCTCCAAAATAAACACACCACAGTTGTAATTACATATTTAATTTAAGAGTTCAGAGCTTTTCCAAGATGAAATATGCTCTAATGATAAATGCAAATAAAGAAATCCCTCTTTAGTGAAAAATAAATAGAATGTAAATATAAGAAGCCACTGTATTTTGGTTCAATCTTTGTTTCAATGCCTTGTAATAAGCAAAATTCCAAGGGTGCTGCTAAATTCAGCAACTGAAAATTTTTTAATTGAACTCTACATTTTTTTAATTTTTAAAAAATATATAAAAATAAATAAACAAAAATTTATACTTTATTGATTATGCTAGTACAGTTGTCCCGATTTTTCACCTTTCCCCCCTCCACCCAGCACCCCTACTCCCCCAAGCAATCCCCACACCATTGTTCATGTCCATAGGTCATACACAGGTTTTACGGCTACTCCATGTCCTACACTGTACTTTACATCCCTATGGCTACTCTGTACCTACCAATTTGTACTTCTTAATCTCCTCACCTCTTCATCCATTCCCCCATACCTTCTTCCCACCTGGCAACCATCAAAACACTCTCTGAGGCCATGATTCTCCCTTGGTTCTTCTTATCTGTTTTGTTTTTTGGACTCAGCTGTTGAAAGATAAGTATTCATTGCCATTGTATTGTTCATAGTTTTGATCTTTCTGTGACTAGAAACCTGTGAATGTGAATTAAAAGTAAGTCCTGTGCAGTATAAAACTAAGATATTCCATATAACACTACTATCCTTTCAAATTTATCACAAGAATACACCATTGAAGTTTTCAAAAGTATAATGTTTGAATCACTGATGCAGTATGTCTCATATTAAACTTTTATTGTAATGTAGCTTTAAGATTTCAATATGTGGATAGATTCTTAACATGGTCATACAGACAATGACAGAATGTGAATTTATATCACACGTGCTCCAGATCACATGTAATTACACATTAATTATGTAATCCAAGAAGCCTTTGAATTCATTTTAACAGACTTTAGATTCACAGGGCCTCCTAGAATCGGCCCCATTTAACATTTCCTCTTCTCCCCCTTCACTTGCTCTTCACGCTCATCCCTCACCACATTGGATCCCCCATGTCATTTCCCCCAGTGGACCTTACACACCCAACTTAACCTCCCTCCACAAATGCAGTCCCTCTTTCATGACCCACTTCGAGTGTCACCCTCCTCCCCATAGCCCTTATGAACTGTCTCTGAGGAAGTTAAAGCCCTACCCTTGGCACCAGGCAGCAATTTCAATTTCATTACTCTGCAGTTCAGCCACTGTCGTGTATAGGTGCGTTCTTCCCTCCCTTCCATAGGGACCATCTTCTATTTGACTTGAACATCCCACATTGCCCAGCATGCAGTAGGTGCCACATAAATGTTTAACAACTGATAATAGCCAATAACTGAATAAAATGAAGTTTGAATCTTGTCTTTTCATTTAAACAGTAATTTACTTAAATCGTGGACACTCAATAAAAAGACTGACATTTATATTAGGTATTTTAATTTGAGCTAAGGCCACATCCATATGTTTTAAAATAAAATGCTGCAAATTAAAAAGATGCAAACCCTAGGTTATGAAAAAATAGATTACAACATGAGTGAAAGCACAATTCTGAAATGGGTCATATGCTTCTGCACCCTTCGGCAAAAGGATGAAAAGAAAGAAAAACTAATCTGCATTTCTCTAGCTCTACTTTTGCCTCTTATTAGCTGTAAAATCATTCTGTAAAATGAGGTCAACAATATGTCCTTTTCTTACCTCATAGGATACGGATATGAAATGCATACGAAAATCCTTTCCTGAAGCTAAAATGTAAAGCCTTATTATTATTGAGCCCCAAAGTTGGTAGTCAGTGTATTTTTGCATTAGGAATGATTGAGTCTGATGAACATTTAGCCCAAGCTCTGGTTAGCACATTTAGGGAGAAGTTCCCTTTGAGAAATAAAATATTCATCAGTTCTAATTATACATGTTACTGTTGTCAAGACAACTTTTCTCATGAGGGATAGCATTATTCTAAAATACTCCCTAACAATTTTAAACATCTCAATTCTTATTTACAAATACAAATACGTCATCCCTTGTAATATCTCATTAATCAAAAACACTCTCATCAGCTTTAAAGAAACGATATTTGGGAAAGGATTCAATCCAGTACTCTTCCTTGGCTCTACTAGGGAATTAGAATTCATGACACGAGTGTTTAACTATGTAGCACTTAAGTTAAAAGCAGGGAGTCTGGAACTAATGTCACAAAAGTAGCAGGCACAATAGAGTTAGCATGCCCCATTAATGCAGGGCCACTGGGACAAAATGACAATCTGAGGCATGAAGGACAAAAGGGTAATTGGATATAACGGATCTCATCTTAGCTGACATGCATCTTGGCCATTCCTATAAGCAGGATTCACTCCGACACTGTGAAAATGAGACATTCCTATTTTGAAACTTTCAAAAAGGCAACAATATGTTTATCTTTCTTGATATGACAATAAAGACATATCCCAAACAGTCAATATTCCAAATTATAAAAGTCTGGTGTTATCTTTTTTCATACATTCACAGTTATAAAATATTCATGATGTTGAAAGCCCCTCTACACGACATCTGATCTCCCAACAACCCCATGAGCACACGGGACAGCGAGCATCTAATTTCATATATGAGAAAACAGGAGCACACACTCTTCAATGTCCCACAGCAAGTAAAAATTCAGACACTGATTGACCACCCCTCAATCGATCCAGCTTTTAGTAAGGATCTACTACATGGCACACACTGTACTATACGCTGAAGGAATAGAAAGACTAACAATATGATTCTATTAATTAGAAAATCACAGATAGCAGATCCATTTTTTTTAAGCAAAGAATTCAGTAAGGGCTATTGTGTTTTAGGCTCCAACCAGCACAACGACATCCCAGTAAATCTCTAGGCATCACAGATGCTACGTTTAAAGAAAAAAATAAAGAGTATCGTAGAGGAAAAAATACAGGCAAATTTTCTCTCTTGCTAAAACCAAACAATAAGCTGGAGATTTATTTCTCTTGAAACTTAAAATAAGCAATCAAACATTAAGTAGGTGTTCAGTACATAATATACATCCATCACTATGTTAGTCACTAAATATACTGGAATCAAAGACCGAAATTGTGTTATAATTTAGAACAAAAAGGATGTGTATGTGTAAAATGTGAGACCCAAATACATTCATCATATATTATAACAGGATATACAGGTAAGTTGCTGGCTAGTAAAGTCAGATTTTAAACACTATAGTTGCACAAAGATCTTAAACACTACAGATTTTAAACACTATAGTATACGAGATATACAGGATCCGGCAGAAGTAAGGCCTGCTTGAGTGTGGTTGGTAGGGTAATAATATGGGTGTAGTAATTTATAGTTTTAATTTGAACATTTCACCTAAAAAGTCATCTGGTGTGTTTGAGTGTGATATCCTTATGTTATAGAATTGCCTGCTTATGATTTCATAATAAAAGATTCTGTAATAAGAAAGGGGCGTTTCCTGCATTGACCCCTCCCCTGTATATCTCATAAACTGTGAAAATGTTTAGATGTCCTTACATGATATACTTCCATGCCCTTTGTCAAGACAAGTGAAATACCAGGCTGAAAATTTTTATAATCTCTGAGAATGTTGTATGACACTATATACCCCACAGTAATTCAAATAAGTAAAACCACACTTTCTACCTTGAGAATAGAACACAGAACCAAACAATTATGGAAATTCAATACCACCCTAAATGATTCATTGTGGCAGACCTTGAACTTAGTTGAAAATCTTTATTTAAAACAAAGCAACACATGTGGTTTTAAAAAATGCATAATAGAGTCATGTGATCTTAATTATTTTATAAATTTGATTAGTTTATAAAGTGGGATAATGTTCCGTCTTTATTAACCTAACCATAAAATAATGCATCTAAAAGATTTTTGTGAACATGAAAATGCCCTATATTTTCTACATTGATTTTTATTATGAAAAGATTATAAGATTACTTCAACCTGAATAAAAATATCATACACTGGAAAAAGCGACCTTTATTTCAGACTTTCCTAGGCATGACCATAATAAATTAAATCATTTGGTATCACACACTTAAATAATAATTAGTACAAAACAGTGCAATATTTTCGATGAAGATTTTCTGTTATCATGGCCAAAGCTAGGAAAGTCTTCAGCTTTTGACAAATGGGCAACAGCAGTAATGCCAAGCAACCTCCATAGAACATGGACTTGGCTCCCCCTGTTGGGTCTGACGAGTCCACATTTTTGACCATGACATCACAGAGCTTCGAAAGAAAAAAAAAGTAAAATGAACAATGTAAAAAAAAATGAAAGATCTACAACCATATTGGAAATCTCTGTTCTTTTATAGGTTTTATTTTTATATTACATTTTTTTCTAAATGAAAAGAAATCTTGAAAATCAGCACGGAGTTATTGAAGAAAAGAGAAATTAATTTTCAATGTGGTGAACTAGGTAAAACGGCCGAAAAAGATGTAGAATTTCATGAAGAATTTTGCCTTGTTTTTTCATCTAAAAACCAGGTCACCCTTTGAACTCAACACACAAGAAAATGAAAGTTGCTCCTCCACAAATTATATGGTTTGAGATTTGTTTTGGTAATAAAATTTGTTTTTACCATTGTTGATATATAAATATATGAGAAAGAACTTTTTTTTTCTTTAAGTGTACACATACTTATTGCTCAGAGCAATGGAGAGGTTTATATCTCTTAAGAAACAGCCACATCTCTTAAGAATGGCTATTATGATTCAGCCACTGGGTGAGTTGTCTTTAACCTGCTTGCCCGAGCAGGTCTGAGAACAATTGTGGCAAGAGCCGGAATTAATTCAGAGCAAAGAAAATGATACAGTCCCTACTCACATATGAATGTCGGGAAGCAGAAGAAAACATATTACACAATGTAACACAGCTACAGAAAGAAATGTACAATTACGACGATGAATATTAGAAATTTTACATTACTGAAAAATAATGCATTAAACTGCAATCCCCAACTTGCAAACAAAGAATTTATTATCAACTTCCCTGATGCCACCTCACTTCAGCAAAGGCTCCGTCCCTGTCACTAGAAGGGCTACTGGAAAAACAATAAAGTTTCTATAACAATGACGCATTTTGAAGAGGGACAAAAGAGAAAGAAATTAAAGATCACAACTAAGCCCTAAGACCTTAACTATCTGGCGACAGTTCAAGACATTTCTGTTGTATCCTGTCTGTTTTCGCACTGTACAAATGATTGTCTAACTGTATCTTGTTAACCTTTCGTAAAATTTGGTCACTTAGAAAGTTGAGGTTGGTGAGCTTTATCCAAAAGTCCAGAGCAACAAAGGGCTCCAAATGCAGCCCCTGACATCCAACAGTTAAAGCCGACGGCTTCCCTGTTCAAGAGTGGGCGAGACAACAACGTGGGGGCCCTGCCTCCGCACAGGTTCACAGACAAGCTCTGGACCCCCTGAATGAAACACGCAAAAGGAAGGAACAAACACCACACACAGTTTCTTCCGAAAATTCCCATGGCACCACTTTCTTACCAGAAGACCAAGAAAAAAACATCATCACCATGCTCTGCCCTGCACAAATGCTTTCAGAACCCAGCGCACAAGCAAACGTTGGTGTTGTATCTTAGATAGTATGGATTAAATAGGATATACGCACTGGCCTGGGAACTGAACTGATATTGACAATAATGGGTTTTTAGAGAAAACCATGTTCCCAGGTCTAAATAACTTACAAACATTTGGAATACGCTGACATAAAAACCTTTCGCTAAATGATGTATTATGAAGATGGGATAGAGATGAATCCACGCTGATTTTTTTTTTACCTCCTACTTCTCCTTCAGATCTGGCAAAAGAATGGAAAGGCCACATTTTACACAGGTAAACAACTTCTGTTTGTAAATATCCTATGGGATTTTTTTTTGATCAGCAGCGAGAATACATAATAAATTTCTGGTAACCTTAATTGGATTCTACCACAGTCACCCTTCCCTATTTCAGTTGGCCTTACTGACATTTATTAGATTGACCATTTGCCTGGGGAATCTCAAAAATGTGATTTTCCAGATTCTGCTGGTTAGCAAACACAGATTTTACTGTGCTCGGTTTCTCTTGGATCTGGAATAAATTGTCATCTGCTGGCAAATAGCTCATTGATAGCATCCAAGTTCTTAGCATTCAAGTTGAAGAGGAAAAAAATTAAGAACATTTTGCCTCCAAACTCTGAGGCAATCCTTAGAACATTTTAGACGTAGAAAATGATTATAAACAGAATTTCTTCCAAACTAAAAAAATTCAGAATACACACATTTCACTTCAGATTCATCCTTTAATTTTGAATTATTACTAAAAATGTGAACTATTCTAAAAGAATCCTAATTGATGATAGCACCCTATTTTATTAGTATAAAATATTTTATCAAAGAAAGAGAAAATAAAGAATTTTTTTGAATGTGAGGACGAAGAAGTACAGTAAGATACAACACTATGAATTGAGAAAACAACTTGTTAGAATGATGTCACCACCAGGAGACATAGGTCGTTCTTGACCTTGACCCCCCCTTCACAAGGACAAAAGCATACTCAAGAATGAGACAACACTGAGAGAACCACAGGGCTCAGGGATGAGGCTGAAGCCCCACCCCCCGCACCCAGAGCCAAGACAGGCTGGATTGGAAGGTAAGAGAAGCAGCTGCACGTGAAAGTGCACCTCCACAGTCAGGACAGCCCCACACAGAGAGGTCGTCTGAGCCTCTGGCTCCTCTGGGGGAAAAGAGAACCTCGAGGGACAAACAGGCTCCCCAGCATGGAGGGGTGCTTCACAGGGGCGCCTCCTCTGGTTCTGCACCACAGGCATTGCAATGGAATCAGCAGAGCCCAACACGGAAAAGCTGACTACACAGGAGAAGGGGTATAGCCTGCCCGCAGACCTCAACAGACTGAGTTCGTACCTGCAGTGCCCAAGTAATAGTCCCGACCAGCAGTCCCACTCATCTGAAGAATCAAGTCAGGGGCACACTCTCACTAGGGGACGCAGCAGGGTGCATATCTCCTGATTTGGGTCCTCAAAGGAGGAGGTTTGCTGGACCTACAGTCTGGTTTGTCCATGCTATAGGAAGGTGTTGAGTCACAGCCCCACCAGCCGTGCAGGCTCCTTCCCAGCCCCTAAATATGACAGAAGACTGGTGACAACTCCTAGAAAATGTGTGGCCCAGCAGTGTTTGAGCCAAGAGGTACAGAGAAGGGGCGGGGCAGAGCTGATAGCCCCCTAGAAGCAGTCAGTGGCCTTGTTCAGTCAGGGAACTGGGAGTGCAGATCAGCTTGACTTAAGAAACAGAATGTTGCCAGTTTCAGAGCGCTTCACCCTCAGCACCTGGCAGAGACTGTAATTCATAGTTGCTGCTCATTGCTAAATACAGCCTTCAGCCTGTCTGGCCAGGGAGCCTACTGAGAGTGCACAGAAAGCTGCAGAGCCCATTCAACAGCCCTACATGCAGTGGCGCTTGAACAGAAAGGGCCCGTGGTTTATGGCATGTGCAGAGCAAAAACTGTAGCCTTGCCTACCAGGAATTTAATGCATACTCCAGCTGGATTTAGGTCCTCAGACATTTTAGGGTAGGGAAGCTAATTCACAGCCCCATCTAATACTTAATATAGCACTTAGTCTCAACCATCTAGTAAGCCTGACCAGGGTATCAGGCAACAGCAGAATCCATCCTCATAGCCTCTTTGAGGAAGGGAACCAAGCCAGCACTCCTATGCAACTGTTCTCAGCCAACTGCACATCCCTCATCCCTATGCTCAGAGCTCAACAGTTACCTCACCCAAAAGAGACCACAAGAGCAGGTCCCACTTGCCCAAAGGCATACCTAGCAGTCACACCCATAAACCCAAACTAAACTAACTAGTAGAAAACTATTTGTGCCAAAATAAAGCTATAAGGTCTGGAAGAGGAGCCCCATCATTCAAATGTGCAGGTAACGATGTAAGGATTCAAGGATTACACAAACAAAACAAAAACAATCAGGTAAATATGACATTACCAACGGGAATGAACAAAGCTCCAATACCTGATGCTGTATAAACAGAGATCTATGAACTGTCAGAATAATCCTTTTAAAAAAGTTTTTGAACCACAAAAAACACAGACAACAAAATAAAATTAGAAACACAATACATGATCAACATGAGACATGTTACAAGGAAATAGCAACTATCAAACAACAGCAACAGAAACCCTGGATTTGGAAAAAGAAAACATAATTGAACTGAAGAATGAAACAGAGTTTCAAAAGTAGATTCCACCACACAGAAGACAGAATCAGCAACCTGGAGGATAGAACGTTGTAAATGACCCAGTCAAAGGAGCAAAAAGAAAAAGAAGAGTGAAAAAGAGTGAAGACAGCCTACAGAAGTTATGCGACACAATGCAAAGGAACAATTCACACTGTGGGAATTCCAGGAGAACAGAGGGAACAGGGGATGGAAAGTACATTTGAAGCAATAATTCCTGAAAACTTTCCAAGCTTAGGATGCAAAATTAACAGCCAAAACCATGAGGCCAAAAGGATCCCAAAGGTTGAACCTAAATATGGGTACACTGAGTCACATTATAAGTAAATTCTCACATGTCAAAGACAAAGAAAGAACTTCAACAGCAGCAGGAGAAAAGAGAGGAGTTACATAAAAGAGAATTAATCATCATAAAGAAAACAGCTCTCAACTAAGAACTCCATACCCGGCAAAGCTGTCCTTTAGAAAGGAATAAAAACTTTCCCTGACCAACAACAGCTAAAGGAATCCATTACCATCAGACCTGCCTCACAAGAAATGCTAAAGGGGGCTCTTTGAGTAAAAGTAAAAGAACGTTAATTGACATCATAAAAAAGACAGCATAAATCCCACACGTAATGGGAAATGTATAATCAGAGGTAGATTCTGCATTACGGTTATAGTGGTGCATGACCCACAACTCTAGTCTGAAACTTTAAAAAATAAATGTGGCAAAAATAACTGTAAATACAACAATCTGTTACTAAGTACATAATATGAAAATATGTTAATTTTAACAGCAATAATCTAAAATGTGAGGGGGGCAAATAAACATGTGAAGTATACAAATTCTATTGAATTTAAGTCACCAGTTTACAATAAGGCATTACATGATTAATTAACTCATATAATAAACCTTATGGTAACTACCAGGAAGAAATTTCTAGTAATTGTGCAAAGGAAATGATGAAGTCAAGGCACACTGATAGCATAAGATGTCAAAACATACTCACACACACACTCACACACACACACACAAACATAGAAGAATAAAAACCAAAGAATATTGGATTTACAAAATAACCACAAAGCAATCAGCAAATGTCGATAGTAAATCCTCATTTATCAATAATCACTTTAAATATAAATGGATTAAATTCTTCATTTAAAAGATACAGAATGGAAGAACAGATTAAAAAAAAAAGATCCTACAAAATGTACAAAATGCTGCCTATGAGAGGCATACTTTAGCCTTAAGTGGCAACCAAAAAACAGGAGTAGCTCTATCGGACTTTAAACTAAAAGTAGTAAAAACTAAAATAGACTTTAAACTAAAAGGGATAAAAAAAGAAAGCTGCAAAACAAAGCTACTCAGAAAGAAGCAGGGGGAAAAGCCTTGTTATAAGAGAGGGAAAAATTAGCACTCTGAAAATCTGAACATTAACATTAAACCACTTCAAGGTCAATTGTAAGAGTTTTTGATTGCACAGAACACAATGCTGTGTGTACACTGCCAAGCATTAATACCTATGTATTAATGTAAAGGGACACTTCACAATGAGACAAACCAGTCACACATAGAAAACTGCAAGTTAGAAATGCTGTATCACTTTCATTCACTTGCAGATGGTTTCAATCTACCTGATGAAATGTGCAATTTGCTTTCCTTTTTAGAGTTTAAATTCAATTACATATATTAAAAGAAAGTTCCCATTTGTTCATTTCACAGGTATTCCGCCACACTGAGAAAGGGTGGTGTGAAAACACAGAAGAACATGGCGTATTTAAACAGCTAATGCACAATACTGTTTGCATCCCCAAAGCCAACCATTTAATAAAAACTGGATGGTGGCGACTTCCTGAGGCTTACTTAGCATCTATAGTCCAGCACTACAGAGAGGAATATAAGGGCACAGTGGGGTTGTTTACATGTCAATCACTTGTCAGTTTCACAAGTTCTCTACAAATAGCCCATGTACTTGCCAACTTCTTGACCAATCACTGTTATTAGAATTTTTAAATACAGCAATAGACACCTTTTCTAAAACTACTAAATTAAATCACCAGCAAACACAAAAGGAAAGCTAACGCCATGGTAACTTTTGTGCAAATGGAAATTTACATTTTTATAACTTGTTTCCAGTTCAGGTCACTGGAGTATTTTTAGTTTTATTCTCTTCGTTCAGTGCAACATTCTACTCTCCACATCGTCTTTAAACATTTGACATTTTTTAAGTAGGTGAAGTAATAAAATAAGCAGTAAGCTAACTAATTAATATCTCTGTGTTCAAAGCAAGGGAAAATCAGCTGTCTTCTCATCAGGTAAACAAGAAGTGATGAGTGGACATCTGTTTGATTTGGTAGCATTTCTAAAATATCTACAGTATGTAAAAGGTCCAGGTCTACTGGACAACACTCAGTAGAAAACATGTTCAAACATACTACCATTTCCTAGACATTTTCTGAATCAAATAGATTTCATGTATGACAGACCATCGTACAAATGACAAGATAATGTAGTCAGTCTGCTCTAGAGTACTGTGTCAAACCACATGATAATCTGAGCATGTGACTCTGCTGACACTTTATTTAACAATATCTGTCCTTCTTTATTCTCTGTTCTTACTTTCTTTCCAAAAGCGGTCTGTTAAGAAAAATCGAGCCTGTAAATTTAAGTGAATTTCCTTATAAGTATGCCTTTCAATTGAACAAGATTTAAGATTTGTATAAGAAAAGGATTATTGTGCACAGATAGGATGTTTCAAGACACTTCCTTAAAATCCCGAAAATAGCCCTGGCTGATGTAGCTCAGTGAACTGAGCTTGGACCTGTGAATCAAAGGATCGTGGTTCAATTCCCAGTCCGGGCACATGCCTGGGTTGCAGGCCAGTTCCCAGCAGGGGACGCACACAGGCAACCACACATTGATATTTCTCTCCCTCTCTCCTTCCCTTCCCCTCTAAAGATAAACAAATAAAATCCTAAAAAAAAATCCTGAAAATAACATAAGATTTTGTTTTGATCTATTTCACTTTACTGACTTAATTAGAGTGTCAAGCAGCTCAAATAACTTTGAGGGTAGGGCATGGAATGAAGAATGAATTAAATTAGCAGTGGAATAGTTCCCCTTATCCACAGGGGAAACATTCTAAGACCCCAAGTGGATGCCTGAAACTGTGATTAGTTAGTACAAAACCCTGTATACACTGTTTTTTTTAAAATACATAACATACCTTTTCATGTAAAGCAAGCACTTTACAGCTGCTCTTGGCATATACGCATCACCAGCCTCACTACGCTTGGACTTTGGGGCCATTAGTAAGTAAAGTAAGGGTGACTTGAACACACACACACACACACACACACACAGCAATAATCTGAGTTAGTCTGATAACCTATATCGCTGTTAGGTGACTGGTGGGCAGGGAGCTCTACAGCAGGGAGATGCTGGACACAGGGGTGAGTCACGTCCCAGCCCTGGATTTCATCATGCTAGTCAGAACAGCACACAATTTCAAACTTATGAATTGTTTATTTCTGCAATTTTCCCCTTTCACATTTTTGGATGATGGCTGACCACAGGTAACTAAAACCAAGGAAAACAAACACACAGATAAAGGGGGACAACTGTAAATAAACTGAGTTGGGTTGATTGGTTATTAATTTAGCAGATGTGTCTTCAGCCCAAGTATATACAAACCTATATACACGTATATGCGTGAAGAGTGACCCCAAAAGTCACGTATGAATCATGAGTCGATCACACAAATTGACCTTGCTCTAAATTAAACTCAAAATCTTTCCATGGAGAGGAAAATTGGAAATTAGTTACCTCAGAGGTTTTCAAACTAAGATGACCGCATGCACCATATTCCAGGGAGGGGCCCTGGGGTGTTTTCCTGGGGAGGGGCTCCTTATCCTTGCTACTTCAGAGAAATTATGGTTAACCTACGTTACATACTGTCATTTTGTATCAGATTCACTTTGGAATGAAATTCAATGACAGAAACACTAAAACCAGAAACATTGAAGATATGGTCCTTGTGCAATCTCGCTATAAAGGAACAGCGCCAGAGAGCTGGCCCCGGGCCTTCTGTGAGGCCTCTGGGAGCCAAACAGTGACTGTTTATTCCCAGACTGAGTTACTGCAGTCTTTCGGAGCTATCTATCGTTGGATTCTTCTTTTATTAGATAACACCTCAGATGTCTCAACATTTTTGATTAAGTTGCTCCTAAATAACTGTCACTTTCTTGTAAACATCTCCAGTTTCCTCGACTGACTCTCATATGATAACGACTCAGGCCTTTTTATACCCTCAGTGCTTTTCTCGGAATGTCTTTCAGTTTGTCTGTGTTGATATGGTGATGTCACTTCTTAACGTGAAATCGCTTATTTCATGAACCAGACAAGAGAGGAATCCTAGTTATGGCTTTATCTTTTACTAGCTAGGCTAGTCAGCAACCAGCTTTCTCACCTGTAAACTAAGATACATAATGACTCCTTCTCAAAAGGAAGGTTGCATATATAATGTAAAAATCCACATAGAGTTCCTTGCAAAAGACAAGCAATATGTGAATGTCCTTCCCCTCTACTGTGGAGTCAAAACTATTAGTCAGAATGATAAGCAAAACAACATGAAACAAAGCAAAATACCCGCTAAGTGAGACTGGAGAATTTATGGGCGAAACCTGATAGTTAAACATTTACGCCAGTGGCCTCAGGATATAAACCTCAAAGCATGAAACATGAGGCAGAGTTAGAAGCTAAGGCTTGCACACCTTTACCTGGCTTTATACAGAACCCAGCACAGCACCTTTAACCCATAGTACTTTCTAAAGACAAAACGATATAACAAGCATCGCCAGAGTTCTGGGAATTTCAGAGAGGTGTCTGGAAATAACAACAAAAGAAAACACTAAGAACTTGTAAGACCAAGGATCTGGGCCCCTGGGACAGGTTTAGACCAGGCAGCATGGAGTCGCAGGAGGACCTGTAGGTGGGCAGCCCAGGCCATGCACCAAGGTCAAGGCTTCTCCTCCACAGGCCAAACAAGCTTGAGCCTCTTACATAATATCTGGCACCTGATTCTCACCTAAGCTTCTAAGGGCCTTTCCAGCATGGGAAGTACATCATTTTTTATTTTAATATGGAAAACAAAAGCCATATTAATACATCTAGTTCTTTGAACAACAGAGTAAGGGAAGGGTGGTATATGTGTCCAGAATAAAGCAGGGAAGTGATTCCAAAGTCGTGTGTTTGCTTTCAGGATTCTGTGTCATACGGGTGGAAGTTAAGAGCTCTACGTGATGATCAGGAATGCTTCAACAAATCAAAATGCTTAAGGATTTGGCTTTCCTTGTTGTTTACAGAGGCTTTGTTTAAAATTCCAAAATCTTATTTTCTACCTAACACCGTCATGCTGTGCAACAGCTCTGCAGTCTCACTGCAGACATCTCTTTATGCGTCCTTCCTTTCTTCTAATGGCATCGCCCCCACTGAGGACGTGGGGCCAGGGCGGTATTTGTGACCCACCTCTAGTCTTCAAGTCTCTTTCTACTTCAATTTACAGTCACCATCTTCCCGGGGAATCATCTTGACCGGTGAGCCCTGCCTGCCAGATAAAGGCCGAATGACATCCTTAGCATTGCACTGCAGATGCTTTAACATGACTCCACTGTCTACTTCTTAGACGATCCCCACGTAATTCAATACCACAAACGTCTGAAAGGTTTTTAGTCAATAAACGTCCCTTTAAACCATTTCGATGAATGTCATCCTCTCTATATGGATGCTTTTTTCTCTCTCGTGTTTTTAGAAACTACAGAAATCCCATGAAAAATGGAATTTTTGTGTTGTTTTCCTATGTCCTCGAGTCAGAAGTGCTTTTCACTCCGGACTCTGTAACACCCATATGACTCACATTATTCTGGGCACTGATGAAAACCCCATCATTGTATCATTACTCAATCATGTGCTGCTTGGTCCTTAAAGCAGAGCAAAAAAGGATGGGAGGTTGTTATTTCCTCAGAAAACAGATTAGCCTGTTGGCCAACCACCCAACCAAATGGTCACATTTTAACTAGCAAAATGTAGACACGGAACAAACTTCTGCAGCTGAGATTTACCACTGCAAGTACACACGACAAAGGATTCTGCCATCAGCATGTTCAAAACTCAAAAATTCTATCAACAGTGTCTACTTCGAACCATGCCAGCCACTTTCACATGTTCTTATTTCTTGTAATAAATCTGTGAATTAATTCATATCATTTTCATCTTACAGGGAAAGAAACCGAAGCTCAGAGTGGTTGATGATTTGGCCTGAGTCACACGTGGTTCCAATCACATGACAGCCTGACTCCACGCACACCTGTCCAGGTTGTGATGAGAAAACTCCCATTCATTCGTGAGCAGCAAATCCCAGAGGCTGAGAAGAAGTGAAGTAGTTGCTTCGCATCTAAAGGGTTACAGGATGCCAACAGAGGAGGAAAAGAAGAGTCCTCATAAAGCACCCATTTGAAAGGGGAGCTGCCTATTGAATCTTAAAATTCATCTGCCTTTCCAAAACGGAAGGCCCTGCGGGGGAGCGGACCCAAGCCTGGAGACAGCCCATCCGCTCTCTCCTTCGGCGCATGCACACGATTTACACGTGCACACATATACACTCACGGTGGTACACGGGACCCCCAGGATGTCATCATCCTGGGCTCACTCACCCCTTTCTTAAAGCATCTGAAAACGGCATCGAGGAAAAGCTGCAAATCAATGTGGAAACTACCATGACATTGAAATTGTAAGTTTGGCCAAAGTCCTCCCTAACTGTGTTAATCACGTATCTGCATCAGTGCAAGGTTTTTAACTTCCAGGGACAAAAGTAGACTTACAGTTGTTCGTAATGAAAATAACACAATAACTAATAAATAATAAAACAAAAATATACTGTTTTGTGTACTCACAACTGCAAACCTATGTTTGCCCTACACTGTATAACTTATTCATGTATTTATAAACTAATGCCACTGAACTGATGTCAGTTGTATACATAAAATATAGACAAAAGTAGAGAGAAAAATCTGAATAGCAATTTAATTATAACATGTTCACATTTTCTTCCTGCATGCATGGCCAAAGGACCTCTCGGAGGCAGACAGAGCATAATGAGCAGGTGGCAAAGGGTCTCAGCCCCATTCTCCTCCCCAGACAGGCAACTGTATGCAATGTCCAATGTGCACCCCAACGATAAGATCACTAAATGGTAGATTGTTTTGAGCAATCCCTGAAGGATGCATATGCCACACTGAAGACAATTAAATTCCAACTGTGTACTGAGTGCTTTTCCTGGAATGATTTAGATATACCTGGAAAATATCACACAAAAGCAAGACACACATTCTCATTCATTCATTCGGAAAAACAGCTCTGGTACCCACTACGCCAAGTCCTGTGTTAAGCAATGGGCATCTCAGACTAGACTCAGTCGACTTTTGAGCTCAGTGGAGAGACAGATTAAAAAAATGGACTAGTGATAACTGTGTCACCAGGGTACTAGGGCCACCCAGACGAGGGCATCTAATCTAGCCTTGCGTGAACGGAAGCCCAAAGAAGGTAAATTCTAAGATGAGCCCTAAAATAAGAGAAGGAAATAGAAATAAAAAATTGAGGCAAGAAAACAGTAGCTGTTCCTGAAGACTTTACAATTTTCCTGTATTTAAATTGTGAGAAAAAAACACATGAAAAAAATAAGAGACTAATATAAAACCTGTCTTCTACAAACCAAAAGTGTAATTTAGTGAGAAAAAAAGAAAAAAATAGGCTGACAAGGCACTGTTTGGTGGCATTAGTTCAAAATACGTTTATTGAGCACCTAGGCTATGCTAGATACTGGTGAGGCATTAGGGAAACATAAAAGAGTAAAAATCCACCCCACTTTCAAGAAACCCTGGCAAAGAAAGAACATTCATTAAATAACAACACTGTGGACAAAAACGACAAGTAACCTCACAGGGTGATCTGATCATGAATTCCTAACCAGGTAGGTCGAGGTGGATAGGAACGCCCCAGCCATATAATTTTTTGGGTAAAAGGATTCTTTGCCTTAAGCAAGCCCTGTCCATTGTTCATGTGCCCCTAGGCCTTTAAGATAAGCATAAACAAAGAGCTCCTAATCTTAGCTATCTTGTGA